>VWZS01004132.1:136819-389077 GCA_013397075.1 Rhabdornis inornatus | reverse complement strand
CCGCCCCCGCCGCTCCGCCCCGCGCGGGACCCACAACGTCACCCGTAACGTCACCTCCGGGCGCGCGCCGGCGGCGGGCGGCTTTTAAAGCGGGGGGGGCCTGAGGGGCGCGGGCGGGAGCTGAAGGAGCATGGGTGGGGTCCGAGGGCGGGCTTTAAGGCGTGTGGGCGGGGTCTGGTGGAGCGCGAGGCGGCCACTGAGGCGTGGGCGGGGTCTCTGGGCATGGGCGGGGCGTCTGAGGGGAGCGGGCGGGGTGTCTGTGCACGTGGGTGTGGTCTAATCGGGGTGGGCGTGGCCCAGGGAGGTGTGCGGGCGGGTTTTGGGCGGGAAGGAGTGAGGCGGCCTCGGGCCGTGCCCGCGCGGGGCCGGGCAGGGAGGGCACGGCCGAACCCGCAGCACCTCTGGCCGTGCCCGTGAGGGGCCGAGAATGGCCGGACCCGCAGCACCTCTGGCCGTGCCCGTGAGGGGCCGAGAATGGCCGAACCCGCAGCACCTCTGGCCGTGCCCGTGAGGGGCCGAGAATGGCCGAACCCGCAGCACCTCTGGCCGTGCCCGTGAGGGGCTGGGCATAGCGGGCACCTCGGGCTGTTCTGAGGTGCTCCCGACGAGCCCTGGGCCGGGAGCGATGTGTGCAGGAATCCCAGCTGGCCCAGGCAGGGTTGCCGAGAATTGGGACAGCACCACGTGCGTGGGCCGGCACTGACAGACGAGCACCGGATCGTGGCTGAGTGCGATAAGAGCGGACAAACCACGACTTGGTATCTGCGGTTTACCCTGTTTTCGAGTACTTGGTGACAGCAGCCCCAGAATTCTAGTATTACCTGCCAGTTCTCTCAACACCAGGTTACAGCCGTGCGTGGCCAAACTAGATACTAAGATGCCAAGCTTTGACAGGCATATTTAACACTGTAGCTTACTGCTGGACACAAAAGAGTTTCCTTAGTGCTACATCAACGAATCTGGAACGGAGAACAGAAAAACATATTGATTACATGTATCTTTTTGTCACCTTCATTGACAATGTTACCATCTCCGTCCAGAAATATCCCTCTACAGCCGTTTGCGTGGGTTTTATTACGAGCATCTGAGCATTTACGTCGCACCTCAGCCTTCTGCAGCCATAGCTTGCTGTTTTTCAGTCCGACTCCTTGCGTTGCTCCAGGCTGTTGGATTGTTCCACAGGATGCCAGTGCAGCACAACAGCGCCTTGAACCACATGTAATGCTGTGAGTGAGGACACTGTAACCTTATTCTTTGTCCTGTGGTGTTCCCAAGTCTTCTGTAGTATTCTTGTTTGTTCCTATGGACACCCACGTTGATTTAGGGCTCAAGGAATGGGATCCTTGGAGAACTAAGGAATTTTTCTGAAGCTGCTCCAAATTTCCCTTCGTGCTTCTGTTTTCTGCTTCTATAGTCAGTTTCAGAGTGGAATAGGGAAAAGAGAACAAATTAAGAGGCAAAGACGAGCACTAACATCTATTCACCATTTATAGGCATGACAGCAAGCATCCTTTGCTGGCTTCGCTCTTTTATGGATAAAGCCCTGCAGGGCTTGTGGTGACATTATCCATTGTAAACCAGCACCTGTGATATAAACACACACACACACAAAGGAGAACCACAGCAATACCTGTCAGACAGCACTAAGTGCTTATGTGTGCTCTCATTTTAAAGAATTCTGGACCAGACTTCCAAATTTTATTTCTCCCCCAAGGGAAGCTGGAACAACCACATCCACCACACTGATTTGCACACTAAGCAAAGAAAGGTTTTTGCTGCAGGTCACTGTTAGTCTGGAAACAGTTTCTCAGAGCATCTGTGGCTGCCCCATCCCTGGAAATGTCCAAGGCCGGGTTGGATGGGGCATGGAGCAGCCTGGGATAGTGGAAGGTGTCCCAGCCCGTGGCAGGAGGTTGGAATGAGATGGGCTTTTAAGGTCCCTTCCAGCTCAAACCATCCTGTGACTCTATCGCTCCACAGCATTCCTGGTTTCTCTTGTATCATCCCACAAGGAACGTCTCTCCCTGCACAAGCAGTACCACGGCTTGCCAGGAGGTGTTGCTTTAAAACCACACAAATATCAGAGCTCAAAAGTCATGAGATTAGCTTGTACTATTAAAAATAACCAACATATTTTGCTCTGACAGGGAAAAATCGAGATCCTGTCTTTGAAATGGCAACTTTTGTTTAAGACAATTTAGATCTTAAATACCCGGCATGGTACAGAGTGAGATAAATATGGAGCAAACCACTTGGTGGGAAATGCTGTAGTTTCTACGTTGCTAACATATGTGTCAGACCAGCTTTATGTGTGCAAAGTTGTCCATGGCTTTGTATTTACAGGGCTAAAATATACTTACATACAGACTAGCTTGATGCAGTGGGGAGTTTTGAAGGGGTAATCCTGGGTTTCCAGAAGTCAAGGAGCAGAGTAAAGCCTCAGTAAGATAAAAGTCCTCCAAGACGAGGTTGGACAGGGCTTGGAGCAACCTGGTCTAGTGGAAGGTGTCCCTGGCCATGGGAGGGGGTGGAATGACATGAGCTCTAAGGTCATTTTCAACCCAAACCAGTCTGTGATTCCATGCTAACAGCTGTCGTGCTCACAGGGATGTGTCACTGCTCTCCACACCTGCATGCACACATTTTAAACAATGAGCTGTTTGTTTCGAAGGGGGAATGCAGAATTGGATATACAACTGTTCTCTACCTGCATACTAGATTTTAAGTTATTAAATGTTTTTAAAAGGGCAAAGTTAACTATGCATCTAATTATGCCCAGCCTTACTTTACAAGACAAAGCAGGAAGCAAAGATTCCAAGATATCTAAAACTCTTTTTTACTACTGGGGGAAAAAAAAAAGAAAAAAAGAAAAAAGAAAAAGGAAAAAAAACCAAACTCCTCAAAGGACACCCAGCTAGGATGAAAAGGTTTGGTTTCTAAATGTCTTTATCATATCAACCTGAAATAACCTTCATGGCTGAAAGAAGCTGTAGCTCTTCAGCAGAAATTTAAACTCTGAAATAGGATGATATTCCATGGCCCACAATGCGCCTTGCTGTGTAGTTGTAGTTATCACACTTGCTCCAGCTGTGCCTTTTTGAGAGCTCCCTGTGCCAGCCCTGAGGCACTGAACTCCAGCTCACTGAGGCTGGGTTGTGGAGACAGTCTGGAAAAGAAACTTGAAGTTCTTAGAGGACACCTCCTAAGGGTGTGATAACCAAAGGAGACTTCGAAAACTATTTTGTGATGAAATAGTATTGGTTTTTACCACACATGAAGGGGCCAGACAAAGATTACAAAGGTTCAACAGCTCTTTTTACAACAGATAATTTTTAAGGGGAAAAAATAATTAAAAGCCATAGCTGTAAAAGAGAAAGCAGAAACCAGTTGTTGTTGGATTTAGCTGGCCCTCCACGCTGTCACTTCAACAGCAAGGTGTAATTCAAGCCTGAAGTTTAGACCAGCTGATGACAAGAATCAGTAAGTTTTCAGAGCTCCTGCCCCTCTCAGCACTGTGACCATGGGCTTTACCACAAATCTCTACTCAGATTGCACAATACAGTTGATAAGACCTTCCATGTTCCTCAGAGGTTCTTCCCATAGAAATACTCTACTCCTCCAGCTGGGACATTACTGCACTCACCTTTTCCAGTGTCTCTGGATGCAGAAATGGACAGGGTTTGTCCAGTTGCCAAAAAAGCATTTTCCAGTAATTTTTGTTCTGTGTGACTAAGGTTAGAGCAAATCAAGCTGCTTCTTCTGGAGTACCTTGCAGCACTGATATACTGGAATAAAAATCAAGCTGAGGCTCCTATAAATAAAGCACTTGTTTTTATCATCAGCACTTCCTGAGCAGGCTGATGATCCCAGGGGGCTGTAGGAGACTCAACACATTTATGTTGCTCCAGCTCAGAAAGAAGTAGGAATCTTTTTCTTCTACTATGGCACTTTCTGAGGGGTTCAGAAGACAAAGCAAAATGTTCATATCAATTAAAATCTGTTCTTTGGTGAATATCCTCATTTCCACTTCCAGTACTGGAGTTTCTAAGGATTTGCTATTCCTCAGAAGCCTTTTTCCAGAGCTGGGTGCTAGGCGTACTTTCTGAGCATTATCCTCTAATGTATGGTCAAAAGACCAGTAATCAGAGGGATCTGGAACAGTGAGATCTCTTTTCTTTTGGCAGGCCTAGGGCTAGAGAAAGCTTCCACCTTGTCCTGTGGTTCCATAGCCCACAGCTGCTTTCCAGCAAGCACAAACTGCCAGGCAGCCTCTGCACAGCTTTGGGACAGCAGGGCTGACACAGACCTGCACAAGCTCTTGGGGGACCACACAAAAGCTACAGGAACAAACTGGACCATCCTGATAACATTTTGCTAAGGTGAAATGTACTGACAGGCTCCACAACCTGCACTCGTGCCTGCAACCCTTGGGTCTGATTGCTGTGAAAATAGCAATGCTGGGAGAGGAAAACACAGCCAGAAGCATAACTGGGGCCTGTGCCACACACTTATCTTTCCTCATTGGTTTGGGAGCTGGTTTTAAGCTCAGACCTTTGCACTTGGCCATTGCACAACTTCCGAGGCTTAAAATTTCTCTGCTGTATACACTGAAATGCATTTCTTCTTCTCACTACCAAACTCCATTCATCTTGAAGGAAAAGGGGGAAAAAAGACAAGCAAAAGGCCTGAAACCTTAAATATTACTTGCATTTTTCCATGATAATGTAGAACTTTTATTTTTTTCCTATGAGCTCTCCTTTCCTGAGCACTGCTTTCTTCTGTGTTTATTTGGGCTTGAAATGGGGCTGTTTTATCACAACTACTGCAGTTGTATTATAAAAGGACAAGTATAACAGACGTGTAAATTATCAACACAAAGTACAACTTCGAGTGATCTTTGGTTTCATTCTGGTCAATAAAAATTCAACAGACCAGCTAGCCCTCCAAGGCATCATTTGCACCATTTTTATAAACTCCCAGAACATGCTTTTTACAAGCAAATGCCAGAGTATTATCACTAGTTTGGGGGAGGGGGTGGGGTTTAACATTATATGATAAATACCAGAAGAGCTGTAGTGATCCACCACAACAGCTATAATAATAAAGGTTATATAAAAGCAGCAATAAAGGTTGCTTTGACTGGAAGACCTTTCCGTACACATAAATCAATTTCTAAAATTGTGTAAACCAGTTCCAGACCTGAGAAGGAGATGTAGCCATACTGCCCAGGGACTGACTTTTAAAGGCCAAGAGACATAAAGGGGAGATTATAGAGTTATAAATAATAATATAATAATGTGTAGTTAAGAATCTCCTCTGCCCCTTAAATAACATTTTAGAGCAACAGATACATATTGTAACATTAGAAACTTTGTTTCCTCCCTCACCTCTCAGCTCTTTTTACAGTGGCATCGCTGCACTGAGCTGAGGGGCTGGTGTGAAGTGATGCCCAAAGGGGCCAGGGGGACAGAGCTTAACTGGGAACACACAATAAATCCCAGTGCTGTCCCAGAATAGGTTCTTTCCCCCAGTGTACAAGATGCCAATCCAGCACTGAGTCAAAGTATTTATTTATACTTCCGCACAGAAAGGAGGCTGGGTGACAAATCCACAAAACCAGCACAACAACTATCAAAACTTTTCACTATTTATACATTTTAGCAAATGAAGGTATTTATATTTATTGGCTGAAAGTTATATCATCCTTTTATTTAATAGCCTATCTCCTACTGATTAATGATTCTCTCGTTTCTCATGCTAATTAGCCCAGTCTTTTCTTGGGTCAGTGGTCTGTGAGTCGTTGGTCATGATCTGCCCCTGCTGGAATTGCCTTTTACCCAGTCGGGGCTGATTTCAGCACAATTGCTGAAATTATTTATTAGTTTCTTCCTTGGCTTGGGGATTCTGCCGAATGTCCTTGTGGCCTCTAAGTTCTGCATTCTGTGTGCCCAGTCTCAGTGGCACATCACACACATCCTTCTTCCCAAGCGCTGTCAACCTCCCCTAGGACTGAGATCATTGAAACGTGGAGCCCTAGTCCTCAACAAGGCAATTCTACCCTAAAAGGAATTTCCCTTTCCAACACCTGGACACTGCTTAGAGCTTGTGAGCTGCTGTTTCACAGGTGAAATCTCCTTTCTCGATTAGGCTTGAAAGTTACAAAGATCAAACATTAACGAATATCCTTTCTTAAGAAAAATTCCCATACTCGGCATTTTGCAGCCCCAGCAGAGGCAGCTCTCTGCGGCGCGGGGCCGGGGCCAGCCCCGCGGTGAGCGGGCGGTGGGGGCGGGCTGCGGGCGGGGCGAGCCGGGGGCTGGCCCGGGCACGGCGGGGACGCGGGGACACAGCGGGAGCGCTCGGCATGGCGCAGTACGCGGGGGGCTCGGCCGTGGCCGTCATCCGGCTCCGCAACCCGCCCGTCAACGCGCTCAGGTACCGCCGGCAGGGGCTGGGGGGCCCTATGGGAGCGGGTGGGGGATTCTCCGATTTCCTTCCCTCTCACCTCATTCCCTCTCTCCGTGCCCAAGTGAGGTTCCGCCAGTCCCGGAGGGAGGGCGGCCCCAGAGAGCCTCAGCCGGGACTTCTACACCGCTCAGTACTCGCAGAGGCCCGGGCGGGTCCTTCAGGGGTGGCTCGGATCTCGCTTTGCAAACAACGTGCTGAACTTTGCCATAACTTCTGCTCTTTCTTATAGTTTCTAGTTGGGGGGTTTCACAGGAGAGGTGCCAGGCGCAGCAAACCGTACTTTCTCTCATCTCCTCTGGAGGATGTTTTAAAACTTTGCCTATTTCTCATCACCTTCCAGTCTTTAAACATCAAGACACAGCACAGCAGCGTTAGCTCAGCCTGGAGCGCCTTCAGCACTGTTCGGTACAAGTCAGTTCAGATTCCCTGGTTTGACTGCCTGCCCCACACACTGCTCAGTGCGTGCCTGGCAAATCCCTGTGCTATCAAAGTGCGCACAGGGGAGAGGGCAAAGGGCTCTGCGGATATCAGGCATGGTTCAGCAAGCAGAGCTGGCACCAGGATTAAACCCAGCCAGGACTATCAGAGAGCAATTCATTTGGCCTTTAAAAACGATTAAAGAATCGACCTCTAAACGCTGATCTTAGACAAGAAGGGCTGCATGCAATCTCAAACATGAGCCAGTGCAAAACAAAGTCAAACACCAGTCTGCAGGAGCCTCTGAGATTTTAGTTTTTCATGTGTCTTGAAAAGGCCTTACGTGCTCTTGGTTTTACATTAGTTGCCAGTTTTAGTTCCTTTAGTTCTGAGTAGCACATAAACCCTTTCTAAGCAGCTGTAGTTGTTCAGTAACAGTGACCACAGTGTCTATTCAGTCTGAATTCACAAGCCGAAAACCCCACTGCAGTTGTGCTTGACTTATAAATGAGAGAGTTTGTTGAAAAGAAGCTCATAGAGACAAGGAAGAGCATGAAAAGGAGATGAAACCTGATGCTCTTCAGTAGCAAAGCTACATTATAGCTGGCAGTGCTCACTCTTATGTTGCAACTTGTTTAGAAGTGCAATAAGAACATTTTCACATGCTCAGGTAATTACCATGAGAAACTTGGAGTGACTTGATGAGTTCAGATGAGCCAGCCATGTAGGACTCCCAGAACTGTACAGTGTAAGACATCCTTTGGACCTCCTGTGTCCAAGACCAGCCTAAGAAGACTTCCAGGCTGTGCTCACAAACTTTCAACCCTTACCATGAAAAATGCAAAACACAAACCTAAAGAATCATAGAATTGCTGAGCCCAACCAGCAACAGTAACAGGTATGTGCTTAAGGCATCTTAACTCTCCTCTTTTGAGAAGTCCTGGAGAAAACCCAAAGTCACCTCTGCCTTTGAACAGAACAGCACAACTTCTTCAGGACAGATCTCTGCCTTTACTGCCCTTTCCTCCTGGCTCTGCAGTGCCCTCACAGCAAGGTGCAGTTGTGATACACCAGGGGTGACAGATAGTGTGGTTGTGGTCCTGTTCCTCAGCCCCACAGGGAAGAAGGAGGACTCTGGCAGACCTCAGATGGATTAAACTACAACCTGAGACATGTCTGTGGTCTTTGGTGGCATGCCAGGATAATATCTGTTTTAAAAGAGATCCATAATTCCCACACTCTTGCCATGGCAAAGGTGTTAGCTGAGATCTGACTGCAGCTAGGAAAGGTAGAGCACACTGATCCCTTGGTGCTCCTCCTGCTTCTGCACATTTCTATACTGGACCACAGGGAACAGGTTTGTTAGTGCTGTTGGGAATGTTTGACTGCACAGGTGATAGCAGGCAGTGCAAGTTACAGACAGGAGCCATGTCCTGCAATCCTGAAAATTTCATTTCACAGCAGGCATAAATGCTTTTTAAGGCTGGTGAGGTTTTGCTGCTGTGCTCCAGCCTCCCCCACCTCTCCCTACTATCCATTTCCCCCCCCTCCCCGGGCCACCACACCAGCCATTAGCACTTTAGAAGCCACTGGTGGGCAGGAATTTTCTTTCTCCTGTCTGACACCATCCTCTACTGGGTACCTGCAGGGCAGTGTTTCCTGAGAAATATGTGCTGACTTGAGAGTCTGGCAGCAAATTTGGTTCCCACACAGACTCCCCTTTAAGCTAATCATTCTCTCCACTAGCAGATGTGGCACATGCCAAATTTGATTTGTTTGGAAGGTTTATTCCTGGTTTGGAAGTTTAGTATTCAGAGATCTGCATTTACAACACCTTGGCATTGAGAGAAGGGATTTAGATATGCAAAGAACTGGGAATTTGGGAGAACAGAAAGACAAGACTTGCAAAAGGAAGGACTGACTACCCCTTCTCAGCAGAGGCAGGCTGCTGGCACTGGGAATTAAAAGGAGTTTAAGGAGTATTTCAACATTTGAGCTGACAAGGACAGAAAAGCTCCAGGGAGGATAGGGGAGGCCATGCAGTCGGGGAGCTTATGTGTGGGATTCTATGAAGTGTGACAGCATAACAGGTTTGATTGGTAAAGGCACTCCCTGGCTGCCAGGATTGTCCTTCTGACCCTAATCACCATAAAAATCAGAAAATGTGAAGGAGATGAGAGAAGCTGCAGTTTCAGACAGGTAGCAGTGAGAGGAGAATGTGATTACCCATGGATAAGCACCTCATCAGGATGAGAGAGAAAGAAAATTCTGAGATGAATAAGCATCTGCTCCCTGAAACAATTATTCTAAAATTCCACCCAAAAGATGCCATTCTGGCTCTGGCCTTAATTTACGTGCAGGACTGTTCAAGCTGTATTAGCAACTTGTCACACAACAACGTGTGACACTAGCTACTGTGCAGCTGGATCTGACACTGAAGCAAGGGAGAGCAGAGCAGGTAACTCCAGCACACAAGTCCTCAATTTCAAGTAGGTGATTACATAATTTCCAGCAGTTAGTTCAAAGAAAAACACTGCAGGAAGCTATCCAAAGGAAAAGAAGTCTGTGACAATGGGACAGCCTGGATTGTTGTTCAGGTTTGGGGTTGTCAGGTTTTTAAAGTATATTAGAAGCTTAGAAAAATACAAAGGGAAAGGACCAGACCAGCATGTTTTCCATAAACAACATTTTCCACTGTTGGATTCGAGTCTCGCTTCTTTAAATGTGACTAAGTAAATACTCAGGGTTCCCTTATATTACTTTTTTTTTTTAACTGAAAGAAATTCACATACTCCAGCTAAAACATACTGGATTTGTAACAGGGTTTTACTATTTACCTTCATTATTTCACATCACAGTCACTGCAATGAGTTCCATAAAATAAAAGCAACCTGGTATGGTAACCTCCAAGAATAGTCTCTTGCTCTGGTGTGCACCTACTCTTTAACAGCACCTGTTTCGAGTTCCTGAAACCTGGAACACTGAATCACCTTAGCAGAACCACTTTTCTTGCAGTCAAAATAGTACCCATGGTGGAACTGACTGCATGGCATGGGATGGGATGCAAGCTTGGAAAGCATGGAGGGAATTTTTGCATTGTTACTGCTAAATGAATGACAGTGTCACACTAACGAAATAGTTTTGAAAATTACAGTGACTTTTTGTTTCTTTAATGCTCTAGCAGTTTGAAGCTGGGATTCTCCTGAGTATTTTTATAATATATACTGTCATATATTATACTATGATGCTTTAATTGAAAATTATATCTTTTAGTGTCAGTTATAACATATGAGTGACAAAGCAGTGCAGTCTATGTGTTGGACTGTGACATATCCAAGGCAAACTTATCACTCCATCTTAGGAAAACAAGAAACTGCAAAAAGTCTGATTTTTCTTCCTTTTTATCCCACAAAAATTCCCATTGGGCAAAAGTTATATGGAAATAGAAGAGATATTTACACAAGTACCAAGTTAAATTATTCACTGCCATAAACAGTCCTGTTGGGTTAGGAAAGGTGAGGCAGGGATCAAACTGTGATTTTGTGGCAGCCTTGATGACTTGTTTTTATTTTGGTAGTAGTGCATTGTTTTAAGTGCTAAGGGCTTATGACCGATTTCCTCCACAGAACCCTGAACCTTTCCATTTGCTTCAGATAACCCCTCTAGATGGGCACTTTGCATCTGCTGGTCACATGCCTGGAACAGACACAGAAATACTGATTGCTTCTTGTCTGCTCCTGACAGAATTGTGCTGTTTGTCTATACAATTGTTGCAAATTAGTAACTTCACATCTGTTTGGATCATGGGACATATTTTTTCTCCCTCTTTGCACCATGGTTTGTAGGGTGTAATGACATTTCCTAATGGCTTTCCCTGCAATCTCCCAGCCCCTGGGTGATTTTGGTATTGCTGTGGCCTGGCTCTTCACTGATGCACAAACAGAACTCAAAGAGCAGCAAGCATTGGGTGCAGCCTATAAGCGCTCCTCAAATAGCAGCAACCACAGATATGCCAAGGGAAGGGAGAAAACACAAATTTTTAACATACTAAAACAGTGTATAAAATTTTGAAAGGTTTTCATATTCTGCTATGTGGACCAACATGCAGTGGAGGGACCTTTCCTGACTCACCTCTTAGTTTTACTTTGGCATGGTCAAATTATTCTCATTTTAAGTTTCAGCCTTCAGAACCATTATTAACATCAGACTTCAGAGCTGTCTTTGATGTCTGGATTGGGCAACTGATACATAACTGGCTGCTCTCTCTCCAAAAATAACGCTTCTCCCGGTCTCTGGTTGTCAGGTCTCAAGGCTCCTGCTGACCCTTCTGTGTAGCATGGCCTGATACAGGCAGCAGACAGTCCTGAAGACCCTCCTAGACAGCCCTCCTCAGCCAACAGCCCTGACTGTTAGACTTTGCCAATGGTTTATCTTTAATTGCCGATTTTGAAGGAGGAATATGCAGAGGTTGGCTGATGTAGTAAATATGTCAAGACGGACATGACTGGCACCAACACCAGTCTTTTATTAAAAACTTCTCATGCCTTCTGGATCCACAAGAAAAGTGGATTTCTTTCAGACAATTCTGACTCCTTTCCTCACAGGCAGCTCCACACAGTCACTGTCTCCTCTTCTCTCTGCAAGTTTCCTTCTGCATGACTGGCTAACCCAAACCTGTCCCTTACCCGGCTGCCTGACTCTGTCTGTCCCTTGCACAGCACCTTCTTACCTTGTCTGTCCCTTGCAGGACCACATGTCCCTCACCTCCTCACAGCACACTCCATCCCAAACTGCAGCAGACTCTGAGTCTCAAGCTCCAGCTGCAACTTGTGGCCAGCTGACCCACTCTTTTATAACACCCAACCTCATTGGGCAGGCAAGGCTGTTTCCACTCCTCAGTAATTATTACAACTGTAATTCATTGGGAAAGATTGCCTTCTGCACTATCTTTTCAACCTATCTTCCCACAGGCTGGGATTCCTTCACACAGCTGGCTTCTACAGGGAAGTCCTTGGACTCACAGGTTTCCCTTCACAGACTATGGATTCCCACATGAATTCTGCAAGCATTGCTCTGTAAAAATGTCTGTACATAAGATTACAATGGTGTGTTCTTAATCTACTTCATGACAAGGTTCCTTTTTAGATTAAATGCCCTCTAATACATAGAGCAACATGCACAAGCTAAGCATGCCTCAGGCCTTTTTATTAGTTCTATGTAATTAACACTGCTCCTCTCCACTGGGCATCAGCAGAGCTCTGCTCCCTTTTCCTCAGCATCAAGCTCACATGTGGAGCTGGGTACAGGGTTTGGAGAAGGCCTAGGAAGGAAAGATGGCTTTATGAAGGATTGGGCAAGTGGATGATACTTCTTGGATATTCCTCCAGCTTCCAACTGCTTGTGGCTCAGATTTTCTGTATCAGAGGCATCTCTACACATCTGCATAGAATAGTCTCTCACAAACTATATCAGTATGTGTATCAATACAATTTAGTATCTGAATTATATATACATTTCTTTTACTGGAGTGTTAATATTTTATTTTTATCTACTATCACTGTTGTTACTACCTTCTAAAACAGACTAGGTTCTCCAAGTCCATCCATACAAACAGATGAATTAGCTTATTAGCTTTAAAGAGGCAAATGCAAAGTGGACATACAATTGGGTCAGACTTTTTAAATATCTGATTTGAAAAAACCACTATTTATGCTTCTACAGATCCATTTTGAAATTCTTCATTAATTCTTTGCTGGCCACATTTACTGCTGGTGTCTGCAGAGCTACCTGTTCAGATGAGTCAAGACATGTTCTGTGTAGTGCTTCATGCCCAAATTCCCTTTGACAAGATTCCACACCAGTTTAAGGCCAGACCTATGTGCAGATCTTCAAGGTGAAAGCTTTATTAACATAAGCAGAGCCTGTGCCAGGTGTTGGAAAGATAACTTTTTTTATCCCTAGAGCTCCTTTCAAAAAGTTCTTAGACTGTCAGTGGTTTAGCATTAATTACTTCTAAATTATGCTAAACTGTTTTCTTGAAAATCGGAATGTTTAATTCATAGAGACATCTTCAAAAGAATGTTTCTCTGTGCTGCTTATTGTGGAAGCAGCAGTGTCATAAGCTGAAGATGAGTCTCCAGGCAGTGACTGACAGGTCAGCCTGTTGGGTTTGGGTGCTTGTCCTCAGAGTAGGAGGAGACTAAGGATAGGATTCCCCTGGAGAGGCTGTGGCAGCAGCCAGGCATGGGGACTGCATGTTGGACATGGTGTTCATCTTTACTGGGCTGCTTGGTGTTCATAACACAGACCTCTTGGAAGGGGATGTAGTTGATGGCTACTCACTGAATCTCTATTTTATTGTAGCCTGGCAGTTCTCCAGGCTTTAGAGGATGGGCTGAAGAAAGCAGATGCAGATCCCTCCGTGAAAGCTGTTATGATTTGTGGAGAAAATGGGAAATTCAGTGCAGGTAAGACATCAAACACAGGCTGAGCAAAAGATGAAACACTCTCCACCTATCATATTTGAAGATTCTCTGCCCCATAACACTGCTGTTATGTCCTGATTTGTAAAAGTCCTGATTTGGCTGGAAATGGCCACAAGAGAGGGTGCTTTGTCTATTTTGCTATGCCACAGTTGACATGGGGCACATGACAAGCTGGACATTGAAACAGGTCGGAAGTAAGCTGGATTGTTCATTCTGAAATGAGGGGTAGCTGCTGAACTCCATAAGATCCTGGTGTTTCCTCAGTGTTCATAGCTTTGTTTATATAAAATCTCTGGACCATTCACTGGTCTACTGTATGGAATGTACCTGGGGTGGGCCAGTGGTGAATAACAGATCTCCAGTTGAAGAAGCCTGAAAAGCTAGGGAATTTCTGTGGAGTTCTACATCGCTTGATAGTAGTAATTTGCACTTAACTATTCCTGGCTCAATATCACACCAAGATTGTTTGCAAATTTCTGCAGTGACTGCATGATCCTTACAGTTACTCTGTATTTTTGTACTCAGCCATCCTCGGAGCTCTGTGAGCAGGATCAAATATCCAGGGTTCCTTGAAGGTGGTCCCAAAAGGGGTTCATTCCTGTTAACCACTCTCCTGGCAGCAGCATGCTCTGCAAGGACTTGGGCATCTGTGAGGCACAGAGGGAAGGATTGTCCCAGTCACCGCCTCGCCTACTAATTCCTCCTAATCTCTTGGTGCTCCCTCAGGAGCTGACATCCGAGGGTTTTCCTCTCCGAAGAAACATGGAGTTGCCCTGGGCCCCATCGTGTCTCTCATCGAAAGCAGCGAGAAGCCGGTGGTGGCGGCCATCGAAGGCGTGGCTTTGGGAGGAGGCCTGGAGGTGGCGCTGGGCTGTCACTACCGCATTGCACACGTGAAGGTAACGCACCCTGCGGGCCGGAGGGGCTGCCGGAGGCGCCGGGAGCCAGATACAGATGGCACTAGAAGAGGGACAGGGTGCCTTTCCTGGGACCTTCTGCCCAGAGGAGAGTGCCTTTATAGTTATAGAATACAATATGTGTGCTCAGACATTCTTCACCTACACCACCACCCTTGACGCCTTTCCTAAGTCTTACTAACGAAATAATTTCAAGTAATTTCTAAATATAAAGTAACTAGTAGGATACGATGGCTGTGTAGAAGCTTCAGTAACCAAATGTTAATTTGCCCTAGGTCTCATTATCTATATTCTGATGCAGACAGCTGTATCTTACTGACTCATGCAGCGTGACTTTCTCTTATTTACTTTTTTCCCCAGCCCTGTGAATTTTGCACTTCTTTCTGCTCATGGCCTAGTTTCCATAGGTAGTTAAAACTCAGCTAGCATGGAGCATTTATGGTTAGATTCCTCATGATCTCTGGGTCCCCAAGGAGCACTTCAACCAAATGACAGCTTGAAGAGTCTTCAGGAATGATCTGGGGTTTTGTCTTCAATCCCCTCCTTCAAGGTTCAGGAATGCTGAACCACCCTGAGCAGAACCTGTCTCCTTGCACAGACTCCTCACAGACAGGGCCATTGCCTCACTTCTGCAGTGAGTCACTTTCTCTGTGGTAGTGTGGGTTGCTGTAAGAGCATAAAGAGATATTCCACATCATCCTCTGTGCCACCTAAGGTGAAGGCCATGGAATCACAGAATCATTAAGGTTGGAAAAGACCTCCAAGATCACTAAGTCCAACCTTTGACCAGTTACCACCATGCCCATCAAACCACATCATGAAGTACCATGACTACTGGACTATAAGTAGTGGCCTTAAAGTAACTCAAAATCTCTTAAAAGCTCAATAGAAAATGTGCAAACTATTTTTCAAAGGCAACAAAATCTAGATAAATTTTTTTTAAGACTAGACCTCCATACGCTTCCTGCTGCCTGTGCCTTATCTGCCATGGCTCCACCAGATGTCAAATGCACCAAGAGACATTTGAAGGAAGATTAGGGAAGAGTTCAGTGATGTTCAAAGCCATGTTAGATGGGGCTCTGAGCAATCAGGTGTAGTGGAAGGTGTCCCTGTCCATGGCAGGTAGTGAAACAAGATGGTTTTAAGGTTCCTTCCAACTCCTTACTAAACTCTCAAGAATTAGAGCAGGGAGATTAAAGTTAAGGCAGTGTGCCCTCCATACAGTTGGTAACAACTACTTGAAAGAATTATTGACACGTGTCAATCTAGGGAATGCTGTTGGCCCTACAGCTGTCCCACAGTGCTGTACTAGCACAGAAATCCTCTGAAAGGTCACATGCTTTCCTTGTGCATTTGTACAGAAGTCCTTCAAATGTTCAAGTGGGTTTCTTTCTTAAATATTTTATGTAGCAAAAAGCAAGGATGAGGTTTCTATGTAGAAATTCTGGGGCTTCCTAGAGGAGCAATGTCACTCACATCTGCTTGTCTTCCCTCTATTTTGCTCAGCTGGCAATTACCACTCTTTCTGACCAGATTTTTAAATTTTACTTCATTTTAGGCTCGGATGGGTTTGCCAGAAGTCACCATAGGATTACTTCCAGGTGCTGAAGGCACTCAGCGACTCCCCAGACTGATTGGAGTACCAGCTGCTCTGGATATGATCACCACAGGTAAGTTCTGTGTCTGTATCGAAGAACATGGCATTGAGTCATACCAGCTTGGTCAAAAAATCAGGAATCTTTTACCTGTGTAGCTGCTGGAGTTGTAATTCTAATTTGTAATGCTTCCACCCATGAGGGGCTAATTACCAGCTGCACAAGTCATTTGATCAGATGGAAAAGAACAAAATTGCCCATCAGGCTCCACTGTAGTCACCTTATTTCTCTTTTTATGGCAGGAAAACACATTCCAGCAACTGAAGCACTGAAGCTGGGCTTGGTTGATGAAATCGTGGAAGAAAGCACCATTGAGGCAGCAATCCGTTTGGCAAACAAAGTGATTGGTGAGGAACAAATTGTAGCAGTTTCAGGAAATAATTGGTGATGTTTCAGGGCTGAAAAGAGTCAGAAAAAAACCCACCAGTTTGTTTCGATTTATATGCTTCATTCTTGAGTTTTGGCATCCATATAAGATAGAATTAATTGCAGAATTTGTTTCCTGTTGTCTGAAGTGAAAAAAATCAAATGCTGGAAAGCTACAGAAATTCAAGTGAGATTCAGAGAATAGATATATATCAAGTCCCCCTGCTTTTTAATTGTATATCCAACTCACATGCTCCTCTGGGATGCTGCACTCTGCAGGTTTTGGGGAGTAAGTGCTCTATCCATATGTAGTTCTGGATCCCAGCTGGCATTGCACACATTCTGGTTGCACCATCCATAATGGCTGAGCAAAAATAACTTTCTCCCTGTAGTGGAGGGGCTGGCACATCCTCTGCTCAATTTAATGATCCATGGTCTGCAAGTGCCTCTGTCCCTAATCCTTTGGGTGCCATGTAAAAAAATGGCCTGTGCAGATGGGAGGGATGGGGAGAAATTTTTTTCCCCATCTTAGAAATAACAGAATCAAATTCACCGGAGTCAACTTAGGAAGAGCAACATTCATTGTGCAGCATGAGGAGCATTGCCTTGAGAGAAAACAGGACATTTTTCCACTGCTGACCTCCTTGTACCTTTGGAACCTGGCCACTGGATTTCATCTGGGGCTCTGTCACAATGAGATGAATGTAGGAAAGCAAAAAACCTTTCCTGCTTTGATCACATGGCCTTTACAGGCAATGCTGGCCAAGCTGGGATGCTGGTTTTGCTCCTCCAGGTCTCTTCACTTCAGACAAGGCCCCTTCTCCATCTTAGATGCCGAGGCAGCCTAAGCTTTGTCCTAGATGACAGTGCACTGTATTTTAAGGTGATTCAAAGAATGGACTGTTCTTAAATATCAGTGTCTTGTATACTTCCCCACACCTTGAGATGTACTAGAGAGGCACCAAGGTATTTTTTGGCTGGGTTTTCTATAGCAGATGCCCGTCCTTCTCACTGTATTCATCCTACAGTAAGTTAGGGCTTCATTTTGTAGTGCAGAATCAATGACATAAGCACTCCTCTTTCCTCTATGTCATCAGACTAAATATAATTCTTTAGCAAGAGATGGGTGATGTACTTCACTGCTGCTTCTAAGAAAAACAAAGGTACTTTGGTTCACTGAGTTTGTGTTTTGAATGAGAATTCTGTTTCTCCATCTGTTGGGAGAGCAGTGAAATATTACCACTCTTCTAGGGAAATTAACCAACAAACAGTGCTCCCTGTGATGTACCCTCTGGGCTCAGAATGATGCTTTGCAGAAGATCTATACCAGTACTGATGGCAGCAGCGTGTCATGAAATGAGTAATGGATACATTGCTGGAACTGGCAAACCAGGAAACAGTCTGGATTTCAACAAATGCTATGTGCAATTGGGTGAAGTTTAGATATTTGCATGCTTGTTTCTTTCATGAAAGACATTGTGAAGTGTCTGACAGTTGTGAAAGCCAGCTTGGCCTTAGACGAGACCGTCAGGAAGGAAGCATTGACCACACTATTTCTCAGGGTAACTTGCCTTCTGGAGTTTATGTCCACTACCAATACTGGCAAAATCCTGTTCTTTAGCTTCATCTTTTTTTGAAATTGTCAAGCTTCACCTTCTTTAGAAATTGTAGCTACCAATATTTATTTTAATTTTTTTGAGTTGTATAAACATACAAGGATCCTGGCTGAATGCCCAGCAGGTAGCCTGTCCCAGTCTTGCACATTAGATTTTCACTCTGTTTATTGCTGGTTTGAGTTATCGCAGCAAAAAATGAGTAATGTCATTGACGGTGTTTCACACCACACTATACATCAACTCCCACAGAAATTTAAAAATGCTTTCAGACTCTTTCCAACAGCTTTACTGGCATTTACAGTACACGTTTTAACAGTGAAAACACTGGTGAGCCAGCTAATCTATTTCTTTCCTGCTTGAAAAATTTCTCATTAGCCCCCGCAGAAGACCATGACAAGTTTTGATGCACCATTTACCCTCAGGTTATCTAATAATTTGAAAGATTGGTGCACCCAGGGCCTGTATGTTTCTTTTGAGTCATTCCTTGCTTTGGCCTTTGCCTAAAGTTAATAAATTTCCTGTCCTATAAAGGCAAGGCAGCACTTTCATTTTTCTCCATCAAGCACTAACAGGGCTGCAGAAGAGATTACAGTCTTGTATAGCTGGTCTGGAGTTTGTTCACATGGAGTTCTGTTTTCAGTGAATGTTTTTCAGATAATCTTACTAAAACCAAAGGGAACCAAAAAAAATGCCATCATAAAATTCCACTGGTTTTTTGTGCATGCAGCATTTTGTTTTTAATGAGATTTTTTTTAAAACATGAAGCTACAGCTGCTGACTTCTTACAGAGCAGCCTGGCTAAAGAACTGGTTTTGTCACCACTGGAATTTCTGTAGGCTGTACTGCAAGATAACTCTCAAAGAATCAATTCAGAAATAATTTTCTTCTAAAGCTTTCCCAGTGCTGGAGCTGCAGTATCTCATGTCAAGAGATCAGTCTCAAATGAGTGCCTTACTGTATCAGGGGTCCTTGATCACTGCTGTGATACACAGCTGACAGAGCTAATTCTATGGCACGTTGGGAAAGCATTCTCATCCGTACATTTTAATGGATTGTTCCTAATGAAGAACACCTTCAAAAGATGCTCTGAAACAGTAAGTGGGTGTAGGAATACACAGAGGCAATTACTGATTCCGAGTTAGATTTTTCATTGAAAACCAGTATTTATATATTGCAGATAGGAAGCGAGAATAATATCCTGACCTCTCCAGGCTAAAGAAAACATCTTCACTTCTGAAGGCATTTTTAAAAAGAAATAGACAGGACTTAAATCCTTGGGGACAAGGCAAATGTCCTTTCATTAAATGTGCTTGATGCACACTGCAGCAATCCAAAGCTGCATTTCAGGCTCTTCCCAGATGATGGCATCACAAAATTGACAAATGGCTGGAACTGCTGCTGGCATGCAGCAGCTTGCATCTCATCCTGACCACTTTTTGTTGGCCTACTCTGGTCTTCCTCAGCTGGAGGAAAAATTGGCTCCTGGCCTCCACACAGCAGACTTTGAAACTCTCTATATACACCCCTTGTTTTTCTGACCCCATCTGCTGATTGACCTCAGAGCAGAGCAGTACCAATGCCTTTCACCAGAGCCAAGGAAAACCAGAGCAATTTAGAGAAGTTCAGGTCCCCCAGGTATTAATCTGTGTGGAAAGATTATGAGTTTCTGCCTGTAAGCTGCTGGGAGTTGCTGTGGAGGAAGCAATTGTTCCTTCTGAGGCTCATCAAAGCCAGGGGCAGAACAGATGCTGCTGGTGGGTAATTGCATCCTTGAAATGGAGGCTGGAGGAAAGTCTTCCCTTTAGAGCTGCAAGAGCTTTCTGTGAGCCATCTCTGCCAAGATGCACAATATCAAGACATTTTAATGTCTCCCCAGGGCTCAAGGTTCTGGCTGACACCTTCCTTAGAGGCCTAGCCAAGTGTCCCCTGGACACAAGTACAGTTTGTGAAAGGTCTGACATGGCCTGGAATTGTCTCTGACAGCCTGAGGGGCAGGGCTCAGCTATGTTCCTCAAAAATTCACAAGCAGTTCCCTGCATGAGGAAAAACATTAGGTTAGCCCTGTCTCTTACATGTGCCATCTCGTAGTGTCCCAAGGGTTTACAACTCTGAGATTATATTTCTTTCAGTAACATAATATTTGATACTGAATGCATATGTGGTGCATTTGCTGGTAGAAATTTTATAGACTTGATCTGCCCTTTGTGCTACCTGGACTACAAAACTGGTAAACAAAGTAGGAGTCTGTGTTAGCTCCTGTGTGTGGATGCTTTTCCTGCAGCACTGATGTCTGACATTGCTCATCATCTCTCTGCTGCTTTACTTTCAGAAATCAAGCTGCAGGTGTCCCACACTGATCTCCTCTTCCCAGATTTGGATTCTGATAATTCTTTCCTGATCATAAACATGTCCTTTATTCTTATTAGCATTGCAGAAGCTAAAATACTGCACAGAGGTGCTGTAGAAAACCTATTTAGTTTGTAGCTAAAATAAGAGTTTTGTTATAGGACCCTGAGTAGTTTTTTTTAGTCTGAGGAACTGTCTCCTGTCCCCCATCTCTATTTGTGCTTACAGTACTACTTGCTGTCTGAAGACCAAGCTTAAAGGCTCCCAGTGGTGTTGCTTTTTTTTACCAGCCCTTTCCACTGGATACCATATGAAGTCTCTTGATCTGCCCGATCTTCCAGCCATCAGATCAGCTTTCTGGGACAAGCCTGAGCTTTCCTCTTGTGATGGAATATAACCCACTATTTAAGTCCTAAATAAAGAACTGCAGATAAAGAGCATTTCTGGGTGGAAAACTTAGACTTAGGGGAAAAAATTATTCCAAAATAAAGAAACATTATTCTGAGTAAATCCTGCAATACTGGCTGATACAAATTTTATCTGCTGTCTATGTGAAAACATTTTTAGGAACTCTGATTACAAGGGAAGCTACTTACACAGTGAGTGTTCATCTTTTTGTGCTCACTAAGAGGCTTAATTAAAAACCTGTGCTCTGAAGACCTTTATTACAAGAAATCCGTATATTAACTCATCCTGGAAACTTTCTGTATTTCTATTTCTCCTAAGCATTACTCAGTCTTGGAGGAAGAGCTGGAGTCAGATGTTCCTCAGGCAGCCACGCCTGCAGTGCTGCTATTATTCCTGCTCTTCAGTATTCCCTGTAGGATTTCCTGAGTATTCTGCTGGTGCATTGGCACTTCCCCAGCTCAGACAACAGGAAGAGAAAGGGGAGTTGGATGCAATATGCTGCCTTGGAAGGAAGTGTGCCTCCATGGCAGAGCTCATCTAAGGGGCCATAGCAATGAGACGCTATCCCCAGAGAGCTTCACCACAAAGTTCTCAGCCCATCACCTGACTTTGGTGGCATTCCTGGCTGCTTCTGGGAGCAGCACTAGCAATCCACACAGTGCCATACTACAGTTATTGATCTGGAGATGGCTGTGATGACAGCAGGGTCATTGTGGGAATCTTGCAGTATCAAGGGGATACATCCTGAACTGCTGATCTTGGTCCTCTCTGGTCTTTACTGAGCAAGCTGCCTTTAGAGAAGAGGAACACCTGAGTATGGCCAGGTCTGTACTTATGAAGAAGACAGAGAATTTTGGCATCTGAAATGTAACTAAGTTATCTCAATTAAAATCCTTTTTGGGTATCACCATAGCAACTTCTGTCTGTAATGAACTTCACATATTTGTGTGGCTGCTTGATTCATCCCTTGCTGACACAAACATGAACTCTCTCTTGTTATTCATTTGCTGCCCAACTCATGCTGAGTGAGATCTCCTTTTGGTTAGTTCCAAAGTGACTTGAGGGGCTCTTTCAGTCAGGGAAGAAGTCAGGGTGTGTTTTCCACTCTTGTCAATGTCTGGGTCAGGCCTCTGGCTGGAATGCCTCTGGCTAGTGCCAACTGGGTCCTGAATACTAAACAGTACTGGAGGAAAGCTTCACTACTGAAGCCTGTAGAAAGATCCATATGAATCTGGCAGCTGGGACTGTGGAGAGGGAGAACTGGAAAGTGAAGGCACTGTGAAGCTGAGAAAAGGAAGGAAAGAACTATTCCTTTGAAAATAAAGACTTACTTTTTTTGAAGTCTGAGAAGGGATTTGGAAAATCATAATTGTCAGAGCAAGCAGATATAAGGAGAAACGTCAGAAGCTTTAGTTCTAGACCCAGCTCACTGTGCCATGCAAGCTCTAATGCAGTGGGAGTAGGAGAAGAAGAGGCAGACTGCCTTCCCAGCCTGTGGAAAAGGGTCTGGAAGTCTGGAAAGACTACATCTGAAAAGATGTGGATGCTTTGTTCTGTAACTCCATTTCTCTCTCCCCAGGTCAGCCGCTGGGACCGCGCAGGCTCAGCCTGAAGCCAGTTCCCAAAGTGCCCAGCATGGAAGCGTTTCTGCGGGAAGCTGCAGTGAAGGTGAAGCAGCAGGCGCGGGGGTGCCTGGCTCCGGAGCTGTGCTTGCAGGCCGTGCGAGCCGCCACCGAGATGCCCTTTGCGGAGGGGGTGAGGCGGGAGCAGGAGCTGTTCCGGGTGCTGCTGAGCTCGGGGCAGGCCCGGGCGCTGCAGTACGCCTTCTTCGCCGAGAGAGCCGTGCGCAGGTGGGCAACCCCCGCAGGAGCCTCCTGGAGCAGCGCTGCCCCGCAGCCCGTGCGCAAGGCAGCCGTCATAGGTAAGGACCGGGAGCTGCCGGGATGGGCACGGAGCACGGCCAGCAGCTGAGCTGGGAGTCCCCAGCAGCCACTCACACCCACAGATACTCCACACCCACTGGTGAAGTTGTCACTGCATAGGGAAGCTCCAAATTCAGGTGACAACTGACGTGCCACTAGATTAGCACCTGATGTCTCCTCTTCCTTTGGAAGAACAGCTTTCTCTCATTTCAAAAAACAGCTTTATGCATGGACCATAGGCAGTCTGCTCTCTTTTGAACGCTGAGACCTGGCTTCGCTTCATACTAGAAGCAGGTCTGTAATAAATTCTCCTCCTCCTCCTGGTCTAGTTCTGTACTGCAAGTGCATGTGCACAGAGTCACTCAGGGATATATTAATGCAAAAATGTTTTGACAGCTGTATTTTAAGAAGATTTCATCTCACTGGGATCCACTCCTGCCATTTTGTAGCCCAGCAAGATAATGCCTTCATTAATTTTTTATAAGAGCAATTTAAATAAAACCTTCAATGCACTGCTGAGATTAAAAAAAATATATTTCAGCTGTAGCTGTTGATAGTAGCACTCAAAAATGGTTAGACAAGTAATGGAGCACTTGGAAAACATCCATTCTGTTTCAAGAAAATCTCACCAGATGAACACTGCTTTTTTTCTTGGTGCTTCTCAGGGCTCTTGAGCTGTCTGACAACGCATTTTAGGCCATTGAGATTTTTTGGAAGTTCTCTTCATTACCTGCCATGTAATATTTTTAATAGAAATGGGTTTTTAAACATTGGTCCACAAACCCTGTGAGAAGGATCTGTGGCTATTAAAGCATTCAGGTAAAGAGGCATTAATTGTTGCCATATTTATTCTATGACTTGGAAAGCACAGAAGTTTGGAGATGCACTTGTGTCAGTCTGAGACAGATCAGTCCTGCAGTGTGTGCTTTGACAGGAGGGCTCATGTTGGAGTTTGGGAGAATGACCAGGTGACCAGGAGGGACATTCTCTGCTCTGTGCTGCTAAACCATGCCAGAACAACACACTTGCAAAGACCTAATCGCAGTGACAGTTTAGCCAGAAGGGCTGTTAGAGCTGAGCTGCCTATTTTGGGGCTGTAACTGAGCTAGAGGGAGTTCTGAGGACAAATGCAACCTCTCTTCGAAAGTTTCTAGTAGAAACATAATCTCTACTTTATTTCCAAGCAGAATTGGCTGGGCTGCATGTCTCTTCCATTGGATTAAGTATTTTACCACTCATCTCTGGACAGATTCTGAATTATGGTCTGAAACTGCCCCAACCTCACCCCTAGGTTTCAGTGTTTTCATAGCTAATTACAGACAATGCCCAAATTAACTCCTCCTTCTGCAGAACAAATAAACTAAGTGCTTTGATACTTCTGCTGCAAAGCACAATCTGTCACACTCTGGTCATTTGATTTTCTCTGAACTTTCCCAAATTTTTCAACACTTCATAAAATGTGCATAGCCAAAGTGGGAACAACATTCCAGGAGTAATTACACCAAGGCCAGGTACCAAGATGTTTCTTCCTTGCTCCTGCTTAGTATGTCTAGGGTAACAGGCAACCTTGATATTAGCCATGTTCAACACATCCAGTTAATTATCTGCTGGCAGGGAGCAGCCGAACCCCAGGGATGAGGGGCCAGTGACAATAACAGGGACGGAACCACAGAATCCTTGAGGCAAGAATGCACCTCTGAATGTCACCTTGTCCAACATCTCTACTCACCTGGGGCCACCCAGAGCTACTTGCTCAGGACCACATCCAACTTCTCAAGGATGAAGACTCCACAATTTCTTTCGGCAACCTGTGCCAGTACTCAGTCAGCCCCACACTAAAAAGAATTACTTTTGTTCAGATGGAACTCCCATGTTTCAGCTTGTGTCTGTGACCTCTGGTTTTACCACCAGGGCCACCTGAGTCTTGCTCCATCTCCTTTACTAGGTACCTTTCTCTCAGGTGTTTATACATACCTGGGTGAGATCCCCCAAGCCTTCTCTGTGCTGAAGTCACAGGTCACTCAGCCCTTCCTCATGAGACATACTCCAGTCCCTTAATCATCTTATTTGCCCTTCACTGAACTCACTCCAGTCACTCCATATCACTCTTGTACTAGGGAGCCCAGACATGGACCCAGCACTCCAGCTATTGGTATTACCACACAGAGGAGCAGGGTCACCTCCCTCAAGCTTCCAGCAAGACCCCTCCTGACATAGCTCCACAAACCACTGATTTTCTCTGCCTTGAGGTCATATTGCTGCTCAGAGTCAACCTGGTGTCCACCAGCACCCCCAGACCCTTTTCTGGGGAGATGCTTTCCCACTATGTACCATTCCTCCTCCTCCCCACATACAGGACATGACACTTCCCATTCCTGAAGATCCTGCCCACCCATTTCTCCCTCTGGATAGCAGCACAACCTACTGCTGCATCAACATTTACAGTACCTGGTCAAGGCAAGCAGGGCAGGCCCAGAGACCGTGGCCAGGACCTCCTGAAGTACAGGTGATCAAGCAAAGTTCCCAGGATGATGCAGGTCCAAGGTAAAGGTGGGCAGTTGGTCCACAGGCTGAGATCTGGATCAACAGAGGCCACAGACACAGTAAGCCAGCAGAGTTCCTCCACAGAAGCTTAAGAAAGGAGAATGAGCCCAGGTCTGAGCTTAAATGGAGCTCAGAGGCAATGGGCAGTGCAGGTGGGTGAGGGCTCCAGGTGTGGCTGGTCAGGGGTGGTAAATCCCATCAGTGCACTCAGGGCCTTGACACTCACCCAAACTCCAGCCCTTGCTGAATCACTGCTCCCACTACACAGCCCCTGTATCCCACCAGTAGAGCTTGCTTTGCTTATGCTCTTGTTCATGTCATACTTCATTTTATGTGACATACCTTATCTTGGAGGTTCTTGATCACCTCCTTCTAACCCTGAATCCCACACCAAAGTGACACTGCTTTCTATCACTTCTTTCTGCATCTTGTTGTGCTTTTTTTCCTTCCTCTGGAAGGTTTCCCCCCTATTTTTCCTTTTGATATAAGTGAAATTGTAAGTCTGTTAGAGACAAACAGAGATCATGCCAACATGACTATAATTTTTCTTTCAGGCTACTGTAACAAAAAGTCATTCTCCAGCCAGTACAATGCTCTCCAGTGTTTTATAACTTGATGTTTTTGGTCTGAAGTACATCCATGCAGCACCAGAAATCAAAATCTTAGGGATGATTTTTGACTGACACCTTTTAATATAGTGCTGCTCATCCATGCAAGTATTGAGTCTACGTGGATGACCCAGGGTCTCTCTATTTTTGCTGCAGAGAGGAGGGCAGTCAGAGAAAGATACTGCCTCAATTTAGGCTCCTCAGAAAATATGCAAACCCCACTTTCCCACAGACAGTGCTGTGCTGTTTCACACACTAAACCTATGTTACTTTATGCTGCTGCTTCCATCTCTTATTGCTGCACAGTGAGAAGCAACTGAGAAGATCATGTTGACTTTTTCATGTTGACTTTTTGTTTCCTTTGCTCTTGTTGTTCTGAAGTCTTGGCTCCCACCTCTTTTCACTTTCTCTGGTTCCTCAACACCTAGAAAGAAGGTTCTTTTCTCTCTGTCCCTTGCAGCTGCATCTCCACACAGTTCTCTGCTTGCCTGGAGTATTACATTATTTCTGCTTGAAACTGATAGTCTGAAACAGAGAAAGCAGCAGCCCCAGCCTGCAGCAGCCCATCACTGCAAATTGCTTATTGTTGTTTTTGTCAGGAAAACCAGAACAGTCCTTGCATAATTTTACCAATCTATAAAGGATTATTTCAATTGCCAGGCATTTTAACGTCCAAATATTCATTATAGTTCAGAGTGTTTTCCATTGATCAGTATTTCTGTAGTGTGTGACTGTACATGATCTGCCTTGTACATATTTCAAGTTCTTTTGTTTTGAAATTTGTATTTTAAAGTCTTTCAATTAATTTTGTATGATTATTTGTATTCTAAGTACCTCACGTGACAGATCAATAATTAACCATCATTATTCACTCAGCTTGCCCAGCAAATGGATTTGTCATACCCATATTTGGCCTGAAATTGCATATGTACAAGTGTGGTTTAATTATGTGTCAAAGCTTCATTTCACAATAAGAGACCAGGAGCAAGATGGCTGGGCACTGTTCTTGCTCCTGAAGCAGATTTCAGTCTTTTTTGGAAAGATGTGACTTGGATATGAAAATAGTCCCCTGCATGGAATATGAGAATATAGGGCTTTTCCTGGTTTGGGGGAAGGGAGAACACTATTGAATAAGAAAATGGAACATACAGCAGAAATTCTGGAGCAGTTTCTCACCATGTTTCAGCCTGTGTGATGTGAGCTGAGCATGAGACATCTCCCTTCCTCTTTCTTCCACAGCCTTCTACACATGTAAGGCCTGATGATCCCTTGCCATTTTTTTCTGCTCTCACATATTCTTCCCCAAGATCACTTGGCTTTCTGAATTGCAAAAGAGTCCTCAGAAATGCCTCTTTCACTGCTAGATAGCCAAAGCTCTCCTTAGTTTTATAGCCCAATTTTAGAAAATATTTCCAGGGGAATCATGCTGTGCAAGTTCTAATGTAACAAACCCCTTGGGGCTTTCATTACTCTCTATGCCAGCTTCATTAAACATCATTTCATACAGGCCGTTGCAGAGTTCTGTAGGAAGTTGAGAGACAGCTTTTCTAGGTCAGAAACAAGCTTGGCAAGCTCATATCTTATCTATAAGCCTGTACCCGTGGCCTAGAGAGTGTAGTACTACAAGCATGTGTGCCTGTCTCTCATGGGATGGCTGAAAGCTACATGGAGTGCTCATGATGAAAGCAACCGGGGGAATCACCTGGCACCACTGCACAGCTTCCCTGGGGAAGAGCTTGGGGAACATCAGCTCACAAAAGAGGTTTTTATTTAGGAAAAGGCAGTGTGTTCATATGGCAAGGGAACCACAAAGATTTCAGTCATGATACTGAAGCTGGGAGGATCAGGAGTGCATAAGACCCAGGATGTGTGGAGAACTTAGAAATTTTTGAGAGAAACCCCAGGCCTCCACAGTGGGAAGGAAGAGACTTCAAGAGGGAGCCATGTGGAACTGCAAACTCTTCAGCTTGATGTCTAAAGAGAGCCTGACAGATGGGCTGGGTTTGGGGGTTGAATTACCCTCCTGCACTGCAGGAAGAAAGCACCTCATGTGGCTTGCCAAAGCCAGGGAAATCCTGTCCCTAATTGTACCTGCTCCTGCATCAAAAGCTCTGGAGAGTGAGGACAGTGGGAGGAGCTACTCACATTCAGGTTTTTTTCAGCCAGCAAACCATAGACACTAGGAGTTGATTCATGCTATTCTCGGTTTATTTTCAAATTAGTTTTCAGTAGAACTTGATTATGAAGTAGCAAATCTAATTTCCTAGAAAGGAACCTCAGCACTTGCTTGGGAGTATAATGATGGTTTGTAAGCAGGCTGCCAGCTAGCGATGCCAGTAAAAACTATCTTCTGGTGGCTAAGTAGGGAATGTTTGAAAAGTCTTGTGTGCACACAAGCTGAAAGTGCACAGAAATAAACCAAGAGTGTGCAGCATGCAGGAAAAACGTCCTACCTTGTCTGACCTTGGTTGCTGGAACTTGTTTAAATGATGACATCATTTCAGCTCTTCTTTACAAAGCTGATTTAGACAAAATTTTTAATCCCCTTGTTTCTGTTTATTTGTTTAGCTGACTTTCATTTGTAAACCTGAGATTAAAAAAATCATTTTTACAGAATTATAACAAACTCATACTTTGTCTGGTTGCTGCTTTTTTTAGGATATTAATAATCCTCCCATTCAGAGGCTTCGCACTTTCAAAGCTGGTAAAACTGTGCTGACCTTCCCTCGCTAGTTTGTATTAATTTAGTTGGAAAAGCCTCCACTGTGGGAGAGCAGGATCAGTGGTGTGGGTTGTGTGTCACAGGAAAGTGAAGCTTCATTTAATGTCATAGAGGATAGAGCTGGTGCAAGGGATCAAGCCAGTAATCTCTACAGTGGTATTCTTGGAGGTATGAGCTGGGGGTAGCACATTTATAGATCTTGGAGGGAAAAATTACAGTGTGAATGGATTGTCAGTTATAGAAATTCTGGGCCAGAGCTTTAACTGTGTGGTCGGACAAGGAAGACTGACTTTGAGAATCTCCAGCAGCTAGGAATTGCCTGTTTTGGAGGACTTGAAGAGCTCCTGGTGGGCAGAGATACCTGACAGAAAGTGCAGGCAAAAGGCTTCTGATGTGGGAGCATGATTTAAAAGGAGAGAGAAGATGTTGAAATCTAGATTAAGAACACTGTGTTAGTTCCATCCCATTTGACCAGGCACTGAGAGACACACAAGACCTTAGAGACAAAGTTTAGAGCAGATCAGCATCCAAGCCTTTACAGAAATAGCAGCTGATTTTTTTTTTTTTTTTTGCTTCAAAGATCACGCAATGAAGTGCAGAGGAAGAAAAGGAGGGAGACAAAGAGGAAGCTTGGAAGGATGGGGGAGAAACCAACTCTTTGAACTTTGCCAGTGTCAAAATCTCTGGGGGGATGTATCTGCTCAATGCCCGTAACAGACCATCTCACAGGAACAGGGAGGCACTCATACCCTCAGGGTGAAATCTTGCTTTGAACCTGCCTGCAGAAGGTGGTAACAGGGTTGCAGCTGTAACTCAGAGCTTCTCTCTTTGATCCCCAGGTTCTCACTCCTGAATGATCCTGGTTTCCATAGGTATAAAACTTTGCAGAGATAAGATATGAATCATACAGTCTGTGCCCACTGGGTGGATCCCACTGGCATTTTGTAAGCTTGTGAGGGTACTAACTTGCTTTTGTGCTACCTCTTTTCAAACATTTAGGCTCACTGAAAGAGCAAATTCACCTTCCTTTTTTCCAGTCTTCAATATCTGTTTTCTATATGTATGCTACTTGTTTTCCAGAGGCCTCCACTTTTTATCTTGGAGATACAAAGGAAATGCTACTGTCAAGAGATTAATTTGCTATACACAGTCTTTGATTCTATCTTGCTTTTATCCCTAGGGCTGGGAACAATGGGCCAAGGCATTGTGACTTCTCTGGTTAAGGCCAGCATACCTGTGGTAGCCCTGGAGCAGGACCTGGAGTATCTGAACAAGGGAAGAAAAGCTGTGATGCTCCTTTTGGAACGTGAGGCTATGAAAATGGAAGGGGGTGCCCAGAGCCTGGATTTCCATAACCCTGCACGTCTCCAGTTCACTGTGGATTTTGATCTGTTGCGTGATGTAGACCTAGTCATCGAGGCTGTGTTTGAGAACATGACACTAAAGAAGGAAATATTCCACAAGCTGTCAAAGATCTGCAAGCCAGGAGCCTTGCTGTGTACAAACACATCAGCCCTGAACATCGACGAAATAGCTTCTGCCACGAGCCGCCCACAGCAGGTCATTGGCACCCACTTCTTCTCCCCTGCCCATGTGATGAGGCTGCTGGAAATCATCTATGGCCGCTACACATCCCCCACTGCCATCGCCACTGCTATGCAGCTGGCCAAAGCCCTCAAAAAAGTTGGAGTGGTGGTAGGGAATTGTTTTGGCTTTGTTGGGAATCGCATGATGTTTCCGTACGTACAACAAGCAGTTTTCCTTTTAGAGGAAGGAAGCAGACCAGAAGCAGTAGATCGGGTTCTTGAAGATTTTGGGTTCAAGATAGGCCCTTTCCGCATGTCTGACCTTGCCGGGCTGGACGTGGGCTGGAGGTCTCGGCAGGGCCAGGGCCTGACTGGGCCGTCCCTCCCCGCAGGCACCCCGGCCCGGCAGCGGCAGGGCCAGCGCTACAGCCCCCTGCCAGACCTGCTGTGCGAGCACGGCCGCTTCGGCCAGAAAACCGCCAGGGGCTGGTACCAGTACGAGAAGGCTGGGGGCAGGACAGCCATGCCAGACCCATGGCTCCACAGCTTCCTGTCCCACTACAGAGACACCCATGGCATCAAGACCCGCTTTATAGACCAGGAGGAAATCCTGGAGCGGTGTTTGTTTTCCCTCATCAACGAGGGGTTTGCCATCCTGGCTGAGGGAATAGCATCAGGCCCGGAGCACCTGGATGTCATTTACATCAATGGCTACGGGTGGCCAAGGCACAGGGGTGGCCCCATGTTCTATGCCTCCACCGTGGGGCTTCCCCGCGTGCTGGCTAAACTGCAGAAGTACTCTGAGGCCCACCCTGATGTGCCTGGGCTACAGCCCAGTGCCTTTCTGAAAAAGCTGGTGGCTGTGGGGAACCCCCCCATCAAAGAGTGGATGTCCTACCTGACTCAGCAGAGCTCCAAGCTGTGATTCCTCTGATGGAGGCTGGTCTCCTGAAACCATTGCTTTAATTGCACTGCCTCTTCCAATAAAACCCAAAGTGCTACAGGCAGAGTCATGGGCCTTCCGAGACCTTTGCAGGAAATCATTTTGGCTGATAATTGTCCTCAGTCCTCAGGTCACCACGGCCTTCATCCATCCTTCTCTCTCAGCCCCAGCCTCACCCACTGCCTTCACACACTGCTGTGTAAAGGCCCATCTCATTTTGCACTGCCTGCAGGTCATCACAGCTGTGCTCCTCTTCCAGTCTGTCTTTGGGGAAGGCAGGGAGCAGCATTTACAGCCCACAATGGAAATCATGGCTGAAGCCAAGAAAATTACAATCACACTTCAACCAAGACCTGCTGGATCTACCAAATCCTGTCTTCAACCTATTTCCCAGTTTGTTTCCTGTTCAGCCACCTCTCCTCAATTCCCTGGCTCTTCTGCAGCCAGCCAGCTGGAACCTGCTCCCCTCTTGCTGCTGGGGGACAGATGGCATGAGGGTGCAGCAGCTTTCAGAGGTAAAGTCAAATGAAGTGGAGAGAGCAGGTCTGGGCAGAGAGCAAGGGGCAGTCCCTTTCTGTCCCCTGGTACTGTCTCTTCTCCTTGCTGCAGAGGAGACTCTAATGAATGCCAGGAAAGCCACAAATACATCATCCTGACTAACCTGCCCTGTGGCGTTGGCTCATGACTGGTTTTCTGCATCCAGATTCCATTCTCTGTTGCCATTATCCCCACCTGGCTTTGTCCAAGCAGAAACATCTTCTGGCATCTCTTCAGTGTGGAAAAGTGTTGCGATCACTCCCCACATCTTTCTTGCCTCCAGCTACCAGGTCTTGGGGCTCAACAGACTCTAACTGACCAGCTTGAAACACAGTCTGGCACTGATCAGGTTTTCACATGATCAGAAGATGTGCTGGGAAGGGCACGGCACAAGAGCTGTGGGACACTGTTTGCAGGCAGGCAGGGAGGTGGCAGATCTCTAGCAAAGCGCTGAGCAGAGTGAGAGGCAGCCAAACCAGTCCAGACTTGATGCTTTGGGACAAAGTCTCCCATTTCACATGTCTTACAGTCTGGTGTGGGGAGTAGGTTGGTCTGTAGTCCCTTCCCAGGGACACTAAATGTTTAACTTTTGATTTTAATTTAATAAAACTGATTATCTAATGACAGATTATATGGTGTCATGTGAGATAGCGGAAAAAAAGCAAATGTGCTTGGTTTTTGTTTTTTCCCTATCCCTTCTTTATGTGGTGGAATTAGATCATTTTCCTGCTTCTGGAGGAGTTTGTGTCTGAAAGGCTGTATGCCTCTTTTGTATAAGTATGTTTTATTCTGCCCTTTGTCTAATCCTATGCATTTGTGGGTGAGGGAGGAAAACTGAGGGCAGGAAACCCATCAGGACTTACAAGCCAACCCTAGTGCCTGGTTCCAGGGAGGAGTTTTCTCCAGGACTGGAGAAGGAGCCACTCTAGGCCCAGAAAACAGGGGCAGTTTGCCCCAAATCACTCGTGTGCCACAGCTGAGAGCAATCCAGTTTAGCTCAGAGGTGAAGCACGACTTCCACACAAGCAGGCTCTGTGTGACACGTTACACAACAGCCCTGGTTGTGCTGGTCTGTTGTCCTCTGGACAGCTCTGGACAGGGTGCCCTGCCTGGGCCAACCTCCCTTCTCCTGTGCCTCGTGCTGTGGTGTTCACCCGCACTGGGCATCAACTGGGCAAGGGCAATTCTCTTGCAGCAGGAGGCTGCGGAGCAGAGGATATGCCCTTCCTCTGGAGCAGCAATGTCATCCCAGGATAACACCGGCTTCTACCCTAGGCCCGAAATGCTTCTCCTCCCCTGCAGCACCTGTGTGCTGGTGCCTTTGATGGGTCCGTTTCCCTCATCAGGAATTGCTGAGAACAGAGGTTGTTCACACCAGCGATGTCTCTCCTGGCAGAGGTTCATTAGTCAATTCGCATCGACCAAAGCAGCCCAGCACCGATCCTTCTGTCTGTCTGACGTCGCAATAGCCAGCGGTGACACTGCTGTCACTGCTGCCGCCGCGAGGTCGCGTTCCCGGCTCCGGGAGGGCGGGTGCAGTGCGTGGGAGCCCTGGCCTCTGGCCTGCCCCGCTCCCGGCAGGGCAGAGCGAGCCGAAGGGCAACCACAGCTCCTTGGCCCCCAGCCCTGCACGGCAGCCTGATCCAAAGCCCTTGGTGCCTGCTGACAAGCAGCCCAAGCAGCAACCACCAGCTTGTTCTGTGAGCTTCTTTGGTAAATTGTTAACAGCCTTGCACAGTCCCCATCAGCTAAGATGTGCAGTGATGCCAGAAATACACCCATGAGTGAAATGTTTCTTCATTTAACAGGAGAGAACACAGCCCTGTGCAGGGGAGAACTTGATAACCACTTGGTACAGGATTAGTTTCCCCACCTGTCTTTTTAAACCAGTTAACCATTTTCACTCAGTAGGAAAATATCTGTTAAAAATGTTTTCCAGGTAAAACCATCCCTACAGGTGAGGAATGTCCCCAGCTCTGCACACTTGCATGTCTGACTATTCCAAGCTGACATGAGCTGAGGTCTTACAGTTCTCTGGCACGGTGAGGCTGTGGTGACACACAATGTGAGCTGGCTCCAGTCCATCCTTAATCTTTGGGCCCTGCTTCTGCTTTCATGTGGTGTCTGGCTGCATGTCTGTGCTTTCTGCACAGCAGGGTGCTTGCTTTCATTCCGAGGAGATTCGGTGTCAGCCCTGTGAGCACCCGTGTCTTCTCTCATGCAGCTGCAGGATTGTTAGATATCTTTAATTAAGTCAGTGAACTCTGCCAGTGCAGCAGATGCCTCCATTAACTGCTCAGCCACAGGCATTGTGCAAAACAGCAGCGAACGGGAGTGCACCAAAGGGGAGGATTGCCTGAGCTTTGATCAGAGTGCCCTGCAGCACCGGCCCTTCAAAGGGAGGCAGAGAGCTCCCTGCCCTAGGCTGCTCAGAAGTGCTGTCCTGCAGTGCATGCCCGAATTGGATGGGGCACTTAAGGCTTGCCAGAAACACCTACTCCTCTTTCTGTAATCCACACTTTACCTTCCTTCTTTATTTCTTTTGAACAGAAAGTGATCTGATGGGCCAGGCTGGTCTGAGAGCACTTCTGGAGGTGAGACAGTACTGGAGAGGAAGGACTTTGTGCCAGCAGATAGAAGTGTCAGTTTTCCTTGAGCCAGGGCTCTCATGGGAGCTGAGCTGCATCCCTTGTTTGCTGCTAGTGGGCTCCAGGGAAGAGGGGGACATCAGGACAGTGTCAAAGAAACACCTGGATTCGCAATCAGTTTCTCCTCTGCTTACAAACAGCTGAGCAAGGTCCTAAATGTTTGCAGATTTCAGTGGGATTTCAGCAAAACAAACGCAGATAAGCCTCCGGGAGTGTCAGAATACTTTCTTTCCACTGTAATAAATGCTGGAGACATTTAAAATGTACTGCCTGTGAAGGTCTCCCACTCCTGGTGACCCATGTCAAGGGAGGCTCAAAGCCCCTGCTCAGTGCAACTGGGCACCCATCTCCTCCCAGATAGGCTGAGTTTAATGGTGTAGCCATTCCAGATCCGAGGAGGTGAGGGCACAGCTGGGACACAGTCATGTGGCACTGAGGTGCTGCAGGAGGGGACCGTAGATGAGCAGGAAGGACCAGCAGCACTGCAGAGACCAGGTCTGCACTGCAAGTCAGGGGTCACAATCAGAGGTGGCTCAAAGCCTCAGTGCAACTCTATGCTCTGCAGTTATGACCCATATCCCTTGGTCTGACCCATAAAGTGTGGAGCTGATCACAGCCACACACCAGCAACTTGGCTGTTCTTAAGCCCTTATCGGCAAGAAGCAAATGGTTCGCTCAGCACACCTTCAGGAAGGTGCACAGGACAGGAACACCTCTGGGATCTGTCCAAGGACAGACCCCATATGAACTGTCTGGGAATTTTCTGGAGAACACAGAAAAATAAGTATGTTTTGACTGTTTCTGACATAGAGCTATTGGGTATTGTACAAAGATAAGGGACTATGAAAATGACCATTTGATTTCTGTTCTAACAGAGAGCTGACTTCAACTCCCAGTGCTGAGCAGAGCAGCAATAAAATTGCAATTTTCTTTCAAACATAGCAGGGAAACAAGTCCACCACCACACTTAGGAAACAAGTAATGTAGCCATGGCTCAAGATAAATCCAACTTTAATTTTGGCCTAAAGGTATGATTGTTGGAAAATACCAATACACTTTCATACGTTTATTAACCAAAATTATATCTACTGATTATTTTACAAAATGAAAGACAAAGTTTCTCAGGTTTTTTTTCATCACTGTGTGCTTAGAAAGAAATGGGTTTGTGAATTAGATGAAGTAGCATGATGAAAAAAAAACCAACTGAAACCTGCCTGTGCTGCGGGCCACTTTGCAAGCAGCTCAGTGTCCTGCTCCATTGGCTCTGGCACCGCAGGGGTGATTGATCTGTGTCCACCTGTCTCACAGACTAGCAAAGAGCTGCACGCGTGGAGCGCCCCAGATCGCTCTAATGGAGGCTGCTTGCCTGCTGCCCACACTCCCTGGAGGCTGCTGTCCGGTGCCAGGGTGTCCGGATCCCATTCATCAAGCCCGGTGGTGTCTGGAGCGGAGCTCCACATGGCCGGGGGAGTGCTGGGGGGGGCTGGCAGCCCGCCCGCAGCCCTGCCGGGAGCCGGGCTGGCTCGCCCGGGGCTGGTGGCCGCTCCCGCCCGTGCGCTCCGGCCGCCGCAAGAGCCTTGGGAAGTAGTGAAATGTCACAGCGGCCCACAGCTCACCCCAGCCGGGGGACACAGCCACGGGGGGCACAGCCATCGAGGGGGATGGCCATCGCGGGACACGGCCGCCAGGGCACATCGCCATCGAGAGCACGACCATCTACGACCATGGACACAGCTATGAGGGGCCACGGTCAGCGCAGGGCACTGCCATCGTGGGGCATGGCCATCGAGGGACAGAGTCATGGGAAGGTATGGCCATCGGGGGACAGCGCCCCCGGTGCTGCAGCCACGGGGGTCCCGCNCTCCTCCTCCTCCTCCTCTGGCCGCTGCGGCGCGGGGGCTGCGGGCGGAGCGGCGGCGCCATGAGCGGGGCGGCGGCGGCGAAGAGCGAGAAGCTGGACGAGGCTCAGGCGCTCGCCCGCAGCTGCGCGGGCAGACCCGACTTCCAGCCCTGCGACGGGCTCTCGCTCTGCGCCACCCACAGCCACGGCCGCTGCTTCCGCCTGCACTGGTGCTGCCACCTGGGATGGTGCCACTGTGAGTGAGGGGGCGAGGGAGCGGGCGGGGGGCACGATCCCGGCCGTCCCCAGTGTCCTGTCAGTCATGAAGCGCGCTGCTTCACCTCCCGTCCCGTCCCGTCCCGTCGCGTCCCGCGGCCGGGAGCAGCCCGCTCCCGGAGCTGTCCGTGCCCCAGTGGGATCCTTACCTCGGGCGCTGCTCCCGTAGGGACGGCAGCGGCGATGCCCGGAGAGTTCTCTCGAGGCCTGGAGTCCCAGTGCCCCTCACCCCCGTGAGCCGGCCGGAGGGTGGGCTGTGCATTGGCTGGGCACCGCTGTCCTTCGCACCCACCACTTCATTCTCGGTGCTTATGGTTTTCTTTTTACAGGCATAAACCTCTTTGAGCAGAGAGGTAACTGCTTTAGGCTATATATAGCAGATAGCTTCAAAATCCAGTATTGAGCCAACTCTGGTGAAAAGGCGCCCAACGACTTTAATATCGGTATTCAAGATCCTGATGTATCTAATCATGGAGGCTGAGATTGAACTGTGGATGTCCAAACATAGTTTGATGAATAATTAATCATGTAGAGCCTTGAAGAGCAGGCTTTCACAGCAGCGTGTTGATGCGAGGTCAGGAAATGGTGATGGAGCAGTGTACTTGGGTTGTGTTGTGTTCTGGAGATCTTAAAGATTGGATGGTCAAGGTTAACACTGGACCCTTATGTGAGGGTTACTTGGTAACATCCCTCACATCCCATTCTCCTTTTGAATCCATTGCCATTGCCATCTCTCCTTTCAATTTAGTCACCTTCACGGATTCCCCTTCACGCGCGCTTTTTGCAAATTTTGTTTCACAGGGAAAAAGGGGCTGCCTCAAAAACCAGTTTTTGTTTGGATGCAAGCTTCTATATCAATTAAATATGCATTTCAGGAATTTTACCTTGACTTGGGATTCATTTGAAAACAGTTCAGAACAAAAGGTTTTCTTCTCTCTGTTCCCTGAGCGGCTGTGTGAGAAGTGCCACAGTCACCTGTTGCACAGGGACAGGGATGTCTCACGGGTGTTTCATCGATAACACAAAGGCCCTCAAGTTATGACCTAGATTCTTCCCAACATTTCCCTGGTCTCAGTTATTTGTGGCCACCATCAAGATAGAAAAGTACAGGATCAGAGCTCAGCATGGTGCTTATAAACTGGAGATGTTACCCAAAATGATCTGGGAATGGTCCTGGGATAGGGAAGTCAAACATGGAACTGGGAACCCCTGGAGAAGTGATTGCAGAGAGGGATGTGGGGATTAAGATGGATCACAAACTGCCTGTGTGTCAGCAGTGGGAGGTCTGTGTGGCAGAAAAGCCAAACCCAGAACCCCAGCCCTCGCTTTGGGATGCGTTACCAGGAGCATGGCAAGTGTACAATTTAATTAGTCTCTTCAGCTCAGTGATGAGGAAACCAGGCTGATGGGCTGAGCTTTGAGTGTTGCATTTTGTAGAGCTGTAGGAGAATTGGGAAGGAGATCACAGAGATCAGCTTAGAAAAATATGCTTTATAAATGGGTGCAAAAGAAAGGGCCGTTTGGTCTGTAAAAGATTGAAGGAGGGAGAAAGGAAGGAGGAAGGGATGAAGAGCTTTGCAAACTATAAGGTAGCCTTGCAGAGCAGCTGTGTTTGAGTCCTCCTCTGCAAAGACATGGCAGATAACCAGGTATCTCTTACATGTGACAAGGAGAGTTTAGGTTTGGATATGGAAAAATATCCTAACTAGAGAGAGAAGTGCAGCAGGGGAACAGAGTACTTGAGAGGGTGAGGAGTCATGGTCCTTCAGGGAAGGTTTAGACTGGTGTCTCTTAGGCATTACATGTAGCTGCTTCCCTCTTGGAAAGACCACTTGAAATCCCATCCAACCCTTTGCTTCTTTGTGGCAATTAAAAGATTTTAAAATAGTTATACATTTGCAAGAAGTACAGACTTCCTTTTCAATTCCTCCTTTATGGCTAAGGAAAAGTTAAGATACCTTTGCCTCGTGAAACCAGGATTTTAAATGGAAGATTTTAAAGGAAGTCATACACTTCATTGCCTTGTTTAATCTTCTGAAAGCCATGGTGAAGCGTGCTCCCTTCTTGCTCCTCATTTCCTAATGCAAATTTCAGAGCTAAGGATCTCTTTGTATCCTGCTCCTGTGGAACGAGTTGAGTTGGACTTAAAAGGGGTAAGAATGAGGTCTATAATGGGAAATTGTATAGAGGTCAGAGATGTAATTAAACAGCATTGGGAGATACCTTGCATAAATGCACTGCTGTAATAGTGCCTTGAGAATCCTCAGAGGGTTGTTGAAAATGCTTTTTTGTGACTCTTAAGAGCTGTACTGGGGAACAAGAACAATTAAAAGGGCCATTGAAGTATTATTTTCCATCAGTGGCCAAGGTGCTGGAGAATGTCAACTCAGTTAAAGTGCGCTTACACTGAGAAATTACAAAAACTCACCATGTCATGATGAGTAGATTGTCTCCTCATGTGTATTCAGGATCACATCTGCTTACTTCAGTGACAGGAGCAATTTAGCGTTGCAGAGCCACTTGGTTATGGAAGGAATAATTGAGAAAGAACTCAGTCTGAATTCCCCAAAGCCATTGTGGTTGGCGTGCTCGGAAGTGAGCAGCACTGTAGGCGCTCTCTTTACCTCAGATGTTTCTCTGTCCGTAAAATGGCAATAATAGCTGGCAGGGAGATCAGAGACTGTTTGGTGTATCCAAACAGCTCCGAGAGCCTCAGCTGCCCTGGGTGCCTGTATGACTTCTGTGTCTAAGCCTGGAGTTTATTTTAGGTCCTTTTCAGTCAGTTTCGGGCTCGGTGGGGAGTGGATTTCCCAGTGTAGTGTTTCTGTAATGTGCTCCCGTGCGTGGGGAGCTCTGAACCCAGGTACAGCCTCCATAAGAGGTGCATGACAAACGTGCGGGATGGGTGTGCTGGGGGAGGCTGGGACGGGAGGGCGCTGGAGTGCCTTGGGTGTTGCTGCAGCCGCCAGGCTCTGCCCAGGAGTGCAGGAACACCTTGTCCCTGCTGCAATAGCTGTCCTTAACCTCACTCTCCTGGGTGCTGCCAGGAGGCTGTGCCACTCCAGTCTCCACATGGAAGCAGGATGAGGGCTTCCTTGGAGTCCTTTTCCCAGCAGGGAAGGAGGTGTTTCTGACTTCAGCCTCTGTGTTTGTCCCACTACACATTTCTCCAGCTTGCTCTGTGCCCTGCATGCATTCCCTTTGCCAGGGTGGCAGACCCCTGTTCACCTTCCTCCCCTTGCCTCTGACAGCCTTGTGAGGTTTTGTTTATTAGATGCAAGCTGAGAGCCTTAAATTACTCTGATCTACTTTTTCCAGAGCCAGAGAAAATATGCCAGAGGCAGGTCTGCAGCAAGGTGCCTGCCTCCCTTTCCTCACCTCAGGATTTCCACTGCAGCTGTGATTTGCACTGATGCTGGCTGTGAGGCTGCTGGCTCTGAGGTGGTACCTGCTTATGTCAGAAAGGATCAGATCCTTGAGGTTTCATCTGTCCTGACCTGACAGCAGGACTTCGTCTGCATTTTGCTGATTTTACTTAATAAGAATTAACTGAGAGAGAAGACATCATGCTTGATACAATTAAGAGCATTCTCTTGCAACTGGGTTCATTTGTAATCTGAATATCTTGCATTCTGTTAAACACCCTGCAAACCCCTAGGTACATTATGCTGCAATTATCAATAATACATGATGAATCGTGGTTCCACAGCAGTTGTATCAATAGACAGTAATTTTGCTACCTTGTATTAGCCTTTCTATGCTTTTCCCCCCCGATTCAGTATCAAAAGAGCAGGCTTTTAGCTCTTTAAAGCCTCTTGCATATCTTATACTGAAAATTAAATGTAGCAAATAAATTTCAGTTTCACTACTTTTACAGGTTCAGCTGTTTGGAACCTTTACAAGAAAACAAACCAAGCATGGGGAAAGCGTGAGATCTCCATTGGGTGGTCAGGAAGGGAACACAGTTGCCAGGTTTAGGCAAGGCACAAGATCGTGGTGGCAGGAAAGGTTTTAAAAAATACACCTGCTCCCCCAGCCCCACAGTTTGCTAGATGGTGGATAGCACTTGCAGGTGTGCCTTGGATTAGTTTCCCATTGCCTGGCATGCATCACAAATGATGGCACCATTCAGCTGGGGTTTGCAGCCAGACCTGGCAGGTTCTGCATGGGGTCAGGCAGGCCTGGCAAGAGATCCAAGAAACTCTCATTTTTCAGCCAAGAGGAGAAAATGGGTTGGTGTGATGGGTGGCATGCCACAAAGGGCACGTGTTTTCTGCATGGTTTTGGGGAGAAGGGCTTCTCTAAATTGTGCCGTGCTAGCAATATTCTGGGAATGCAGAACTAGAGTACATTTACATTTGTTATTCACCTGAACAGGCAGCCCAGGGTTTCTCTTAGCTCTCAGAGCTCCATTGCTTCCGCTCAGTGTCTGCAGGCACCCAGCAGAGGCACAGTCCCTGTGCTTGGGCTCTCATGAGTTCCAGCTGTGTGCTGGCCAGGGGAGGGGGTTATCCCTTCTCCATTGGCAGGGAATGTGGCAAATCAGCACAGTCACTGCACCTGGGTGTGCTCTGAGCCAATACTGCTCCTTACATTCTTTTCTGCTTGAATCACTAGTGTTTTCTTTTATAACATTTGAAAATGAAAACATTTATTGTCTGTCACACAAAGCTGGTGAAAGTTCTCTGTCAAGGCCATCCTCAATTAAACCTCTTCCAGGGAGAAGATGTGGTGTGTGTGTCCATGGCAGCTCCTGCCTGCTCTCTGGCAAGTACACACCTGGCCCAGGTGCAGGCATTTTCCCCTGCACACAGTGATGTGTACAGCATTTCAGTATCTCTGTGCACACCAGCAGCATTTCCAAGGTGTCTCTCTCTCACTCTCCAGTGACAGAAGCCATCAGCAGTGGCTCTGACAATCTCCCAAGCCCATGTAATTATTCAAACCGCAGTCTGCGTGTGGGAACTGTGAGGAGGGAATCAGTGAGGGAGCTGTGCTTTCCTGTGACAGAGCTGGTAAGTGAGCTGAGATGGTATGGGGAGGAATTCAGGTGCATCCTGACAGGACTTGGGGGTCTAAAGAGGAGCTTTGCCTGCCTGCAGCCAGTGTCTGTCCATCCCTGTGTGTTAGAGGAGCAGCCACAGCCCTGGGGTGCTCTGCAGCACAGCATACACTGTTTATCTCCAGAAGCCTTGCAGGAGGGAGCAGAAGGGCAGCAGTGCTCCGCTGCTCTGTGTGTGTCTGCAGATGGTGATGGGGACCGGGAGCAGGCAGCCTGGCAGTGGTGATGGCAACTCGAATTTCCAGCAGTACTGTTCCACAGGGCAAAACTACATCCTGATGACTGATTTGTTGGATAAACAGGGAAAGGGAGTTGTAACATGCTTGTCTGAAATTCTGAGTATTTGGAGAAGCTCATACATTTTTCTTCATGGAAAACTCCTGTCTAAAGCGGAATGAAGCAGTGGGGCTAGGAGCACTAAGGCTGGGAATTCCCAGAAAACACAGCTCTCCTCTCTAGAAGAAGAATGACCACAAATCCTGGAACAAATAGGTGCTTTTAATTTACTTCTGATCTGAAAAGGATTTGAACATTCATCCTGTTAAGTCTGTGTATCCACACAGAATGTTTGTGCACGGAGCAAGGCATTATGCTGAGTGCCAGGCAGGAGCTGCAGAAAGGTGGATATTGCAGCTTGTAATGGGAAAAGACTTTTAATGAGGATTTGTTGCCTGTGGCTGTGCAAGATCTTCTCTTCACCTGTATTTTGAAGAGCTATGCTATTCCAGCTTCGTTTCACTAAGCTGTACACAACCAAGGAAAAAATGTCAGCTTAATATATTCTGAAGTGTTACTCTAAGGGAAAAGACTGCCAGTTTTTATGGGTGCACCATCCCAGACCTGGATGGGATTTTGATCCTCAGGTTTTAGTTATAATCTAGAAATCACAGTATGAATGTACCATTGATAAGAGAACCCACTTGTCGATTCCTTGTACCCTCTGGGAATGTTAGAACCTCTGGAAGAACCTGCTGACATTCACTTTGAATCCTTACTATAATGTTTAGAGACATGCATGTTCTGTTATTATTAACAAAGGCCCAGATATCACTTAAGAGAATTAGACCACAGGAAAATCTCTCAATTCAGGCTACTTGCTTAATGTGGCTCATAGGACTAACTCTTGTACAGATCATGCATGATGGAACAGAAATCACTGCACTTCTTTCTCCAAAAGTCTAAGAAAAAGGGACCTGTGTACCAAAACACTTCCTGCCAGCCAAAAACTCTTTGTCATGCGTGACTATGAGACTGTTTTGTAATCTGTCTGTCCACCTGAGAGGCATAATTCACAAAGAATTTTATCTGCGTGCCCCAAACTCAGTGATCTGCTGGTAAGAGCCTCTGAGAGTGGCAGATAACTGACCCCTTTCCTCTGTGGCTGCATGAAGGTTTAAATGCTGGTTTTGTGAGGCCTGAAAGGACAAGGCTGGGGATGTTTCCTACCAGAAGCAAGTACTTCTGAAGAAAAAGTTCATTAATCTTGTGTCTTGTCGGCTGGTGGGGTTGTCTCTGAATTCAGGGTGTTTTGAACCCTGCACGGTGAGGGCTGGGCCTGTGCTCCTGCTCAGAGGGCTTCCTGCTGGTGAGAGGCTGCTGGCACTTTTGTCACTGCAGAGGAACAGCCTAAAGATAAAATCTGCATGGAGCACAGTGCCTGTGGTGAGCATGTGGCTTCCTTCCTGGACTCTGCAGGTGAGGGAATCTGTTTGCCAGCCTGGCTCTGTGAGCCTGCTTAATGCCAGTGCCCGATGCAAAAGTGCCTGCTGTCATATCATCCTTCCTCCTGTGGTTCTTGATGGATGTTTCATGGGTCTTAAATGGCAGCCTGTGGTCATAGCCTTGCATTGTCCCATGAGACTGAGTCACAAGATTGTTGTTGCAGGATGACTTCCATCCTGCAGGTCTGCAGAGCTGGCACTGCTCAGGTCTGCTGGAAGCACTGAAGAGGCCCCTCAGGTGCTTGGCACAGGACCTCCAATTTCCTGGCAGCACCTGTGTGCTCATCAAGAACACATTTTGTCACCGCTTGTGTTGTTGCAGGCAGCAGAGCTGGGCTTGTAGAGCAGGGGCATCTTGGGGTGTTCTTATGTAATGGCTCTCGATTTAACCAGTGCTGCTGTACACTTCATGACTCACTGCCAGCCTTGGTAACTTATTTCTGCACACTGGTGAGGCTCTACTAGAAATTTGTGTTTCTATAAAGGACAAAAAGCAAAATGCTTTACTCACAAACAGTGTAAGATGTTCCCAAACTCCTGAGAGCTGTGACAGTGTGGGCTTAGCTGCTGATGGATGGCACAAGCTTATACTAATGCAAAAACTGGTTGACAGTAGATTGGATTCCAGGTAGAGCATCTCTCTCTCTCTCTCTCTCTCTGCATATAAAGTGACCCTGGTTTAATGTGTTGTGGTTTTTCTTCTAGCACCTCCATGAATTTATCTGCCCACAAGAAACGAGTATGTTTTCATAATGGCTTTGATTCTTCCACTAATCAATTTTTATGTAGTGACTGATCACAGAACTCAAGAAGTGCAGTTCATGCAATTTGGAGGTGTTTTTGCCAATAGTTGAGTATATTCACATAGATGGAAATCAAAAACCTACTGGGAAAGTGAAAACTGATTGCTTGGCAACTGGGCCTTGTTTTTAACATAGCCAGACTTTAATTTAGGCCATGTAACAGTTGGAATTTATATGTAACCTACGTTGTAAAACAATTTCAGCAAGAGGCATGCATTTGTATTCTTGTTCTCACTGCTGGCTGCGGAGCTCGAGAGCCCACACGTCTGCTCTGGAAGCTGCTTGTTTGGCTATGTGCTTGCACCCAGCCCTGAAATGACTCCCTGCTGTGCCCAGCTCTGTGCCAGGCTCTGTCTGTCCCTCTCCTTGCCACACACGATCCTGGTGGACGCCTGTAACTGTTGCAGGCAGGGTGCTTGGCTTTTCCAGGCTGCGGAGCTGCCTGGTTGGATTTCAGTTCTTTTTCGAGCCAGAGTCCCACTCCAGGTGTACTCACTCACTCACTCACTGGTGAAAGGTTGGGACAGCATCAGGTGTGCCAGGGTGGACTGATCAGCTCTTGCAGCCTTCCTGCAGTCCACCAGCATGAGCCCAGCTATAGGCAGGGCAGGTGGAAGGAGATACCTTTTGCTTTGTTTTTCCTCCCTGTGCCACTAGACCTCGATCTGCTGGCACAGGAGCCATTCTCCAGCTGGTCCTGTGGGATGTTGACTCTCTGGATGTGAAGCTGAGGGTGATGCTCTCACCTCTGCCAGAACTGGCTCACCCTGCCACAGCAGGGAGCTGTTTGTGCTCCCAGCTGCCCTGCCTAGGTGCTCCAAGTCACTTGCCTGCAGTGGCACTGTGTGGCACAATGGCTCAGTGTGGGAGAGCAGTCCTTTAAAATCCCCAGAAATGAGTTCTCTAGAGGCTTGTGATACAAATAGCTTGGTTTGAATGGTGTATGAATGGAGATGTGCATGAGGCACCAGCAACAGCTCTGGGACGAGGGTTAAAAGAGTGTGTGGGGAATAAGGACCCTGTTCCCAGCACTGAAGCTGAAGAATGTGGTGTTGTCCAGCCTGAAGGCTCCTACTCCCACACAGCCACTGCACAGATGATGTGTCAGTCGGAGGTCCTGGGCTCTGGCCACAGGAGGATCGGATCAGCACAGGTACAGCACATCCCATGGGCCATTGTTTCTCTTGTCAGCCACCAGGAAAACACTGTGGCCACAGAGATGTGTCTATTCCGAGCTGCAAACCCAACCCCCTGCCCCAGCTGTCCCCTGTGGGTGCAGAGTGCAGGTCTTTAGAGAGGACTTTTCCTTCAAGGACCTGGTGAGCTGTTCTGCTTATTTGAGAATTCCCAAGAAAGCATTCCATCATATGCAGAGGCTCAGGGTGCCCCCCTGCAGCACATGCCACACACCTGGGAGACAGCTGGATCTTGTGTCTCCAATCCCTTTGATTTCCAGGCAATGCCATGGTTTTCTGGGTAGTTTGACATGGAGCTGTGCTTCTGTTGCTTTGTTTCCCTATCAGTACACTGCCTGGCTGCATGGAAACCATGGGCTGCTGAAGCTTGAGCAGATGGTGCACAGGGATGGGGTTGTAGAATAAATATTTAGCACTAAGCCATTTTTTGCTATTTTCTCTACTGAATTTTAAAAATATGTAGTGTAACTTGGGGGATAAAATTTCTCAAGGGAACGTGTAAGAAGTGGCTGTTCTGGCCTTTGGGGGTGGGTTTGGAAGGGATGGTGGAAGATTAATATCCTCAGATTCAGAGCTTGGGTAGTGTTGCCCAGCTGCTGTGCTGGTAGAGTTAACCAGGGCTGTGCCACACTTTCCATGCCTGTGCTTCTATGTTTTTGGAACCCAGCATGGAGCTGGGGTGAGTAGCACCTGTAGTATGGGTGACATTCTCCAGATATTGGAAGGAACTGGAGGAAGGTTCCTCCAGAACACGCACATGGTGTGTGCTGCTGCTCACTGCCTTGTTGGTGTTGGTATTCTGTTCCCTTACAATGGTTAGTGAGCAAATATAGCTCCTTTAAGAGGCTTTATGGCTGCATCTGTCAAGCCTTCAGGGTTGTTTTTTCTTTAAGTCCAGTAAATCCTGGTAAGCAATGAGAGTAAAGAGTAGAGATGATGAAGGAAGCTCCAGGGTCTGTTTGCATTTAAGCGTTACCTGCTCTTAAACTCACGTGCACAGAAACTCCTCAAAGGCTTAGACAGCTCACAGCATGTACTGTCATGATCCTTTTTGTATATAAAACAGATCAAGACAAATTAAAATACAAATTTGATGAGGAAAAGCTTCCTGATTTTTTCCCCCTTTTGTGCTGGTTTCCTGTGAAAAGTGTTGAGTCAGGGGCTGGCACAGCTGTCTGGCTGTACAGCAGGGAGGGAACACCTCTCCTCCACAGGAGAGAGCTGGCAGCTGTATGGAATTGCTCCTAGGCAGCCACTGCCAAAATATCACTGGGCTGGTTCTTCTCTGTGCTTGGATGGGGTGGATTCATTAGTGCTCCGATGGAGGTGCTTCTGTGAGAAGGAGCTGTTTGCAGTGATACATTTCTGTTAGGGCAGAGCCTGCCAGCCCTTCCTGCTGCCCTTCCAGCCTGCTCAGGTCCTGGTGTGTGGCTACTTTTTCTGTTGTTCTTTGCTGAGTTGATTTGTGCCCTTGGAGTCTCTTCTGTGATACCTTACTGGGCCTTCTAGTTCTGCCAGAATACCTGCAGGTATGTGGAATGTTATGTTTGCATTCCCCACACTAGAAATTTGTTTGAGCAATCTCAGTGCTTTTTCAAAGTTGTTTGGACAAAGTGCAAGGCAGAAATATCACTTGCATTGAGGTGCTGCATACCTTTATCTAAGAGGCTTTTCAAGGTGGATAATAATTTCAATTATGCCTTATTATAACCACCAATGGCCCAGTTCAGCTCTACTTGAGCCTGTATATCTGGCAGTGCGTCAGTGTCTTGAAATGTTTTCCATTTCCTCTGGTGGCTCATTTTACATCTTTTGTTCACCATGCAGCCCGTGAGGATTTGCAGGATATGACATAATGTCTATTCCACATATCACAAAGAAGTGCAGACTGGGCAGTGGGGTTTTTTCACATGTACCATCCATAAATGTGCTCCAGGTTTCTCCTTCCATTTGTTCTCACCCCTCTGGAAAAGTTAGCCCTGTGGTCTAAGTGTAGTTTGGAGTTGTGATAGTCCTTGGCAAGTATTTATGGGTAGGGTAAGCTTTGTTTGCAAGGGTTTGTTGTTCCAAGCTGTGGAGAGAGGAGGAGGAAAGCCAGAGCAGTCGTTTTGTCCACTGTTCAGCTGGCAGGGCTGGAAGGCCATGACCCCAGGTACTCAGCCCAACATCACACTTCCCGATGGAGTTCTACTCTGCTGGGCACTTGGCAACAGCTAGTGTGGTGGGCACCTCCAGCAGGCTGAGGATGCTGAGTGCCCTCCATAAACCTGTCCAGGGTGTGCAGCAAGCTTGGCCTTAGTGAAGGAGAAAACCCTCCCTTGGCCCAAGGTTCTGCTGTGCCAGTGATGCATCACTACCCTCCTGTGCCCTCCGGCTGGGCTGGTGAATCTGTGCCATCCATTGCCCTGGGGGGCCCTGGAAGCCCAAGTGGGTGTGACAACCTTTGTACTGCCCTGGGGCCGCTGTGCCAACACCACCAGCAGGGCACTACTCCTGCTCAGAACTGTCACTGCCTGTCAGACAGCTGCTGTAGGCAGTAGAGTGCTGCCATCCACGCCGTGCTTCCCCAACAGCCAGGCTGGGCTCCCCTGCCACACCCAGGAGATGTGGAACAAGTGCTGCCAGGAGAGTGCTTGGTTGTTCTTCATCTCTTGCTATGAGGAAAAGTGCTCGAGAAGCTCATCCCCAAGGTTTCCACACACAGAACAGCTGTGCAGGGAGCTCTCCTTGGAATAATGTAGAACCCCTCAGAGGCAGCGCTGTCTCCTGCCACACATGCATTATGAATGCTTCCTTTGCCTTCACTCCTTCAGAGCTGTGTGGTATTTAATTAGAGGGTTTTTATATTCTTCATAGTGGGACCAATTCCCTTCCCAGGTGAGCTGAATTTTTTGGCAGGGTTGCGAGTGGCAATAGCAAAGTCTGGCACAGCTGAGTGAGAATCCCATTGGATTTCACAAGTGGGGGGGATCACTGGTGTTGTTACACAGGTGTATGTTCAGGCAGCACCAAGTCACCAGTATTTGGGGAGCAGCTCCCCACTGGTGGACAGGACACATCCCTCCACACCCTCACTGGGGCCTGGGGCAGCCATGGACTGTGCCCTGGGGTCACAGCTCTAGCCCCTCTGGAGCATCCACCACAGCCAAAGGCACGCAGATTCCACTGGGATCAGAGCCAGTTCACCTTCAGCCCACCTCTGCTTGGGACTTCCACAAGTGCTCAGCCCACACAGGAGCAGTTCCTGAGCTGAGCCAGGTCACGTTCAATAGCTGCAAGTAGCAGGTCTTCGTTAACCTTGCTGATTTTTGGAGATAGATGAGCTGGCAGATGGGAGGCTGTAGAAATATTTGTTCCAGCAGCTGCAGGGAGAAGAATACATGTGAAAAAAAGCTTTTATCTTTCAGTTAATGGATGTCTAAATGCCTTGCATATGAACAAATATCCATGGTATGTATTGCTGACTTAGACTCGTAAGATCTACGGCTCTCTCTTACAGTTTTCTGAAGTGCAGTGCAAATCATGGTGTTATTTATTAGGACTAAGTCCTCCTTTTGAGAGAGTAAAACTTGAGAATTTGTTATAAGAAACCTCTCTCCTGAAAGCTGGACTTTATTTTTTTCCAATATGTCAAGCATGTTAATGAGTGTTAGAGGTAAACCAGAATGCTGGGATGGAGAGAAGTGGAAAAGAAAATTTTCCAGCCGCACCTCTGCTTATTTCATGGTTAAGTTATTTTGTATTAGCCACGGAAATTGCTGCCGTTTTGTGTCTGTTTGGTGAGGATGCATGCAGACTGCCCAATTAGCAAAAAATCAGAGAGAAATGACCTCGTGGCTTGTTTCTCAAGGCTTGATTTGGGGTTTTGGAAGCAGGAGGCTCTATAATACAGCTTCCAGTCAATGAGCCACATAATTCTGGTTATTAGTGCCACAAACATAAAAAATTTTCCAGGTTGCCTGAGTTTGCTGGAGATGTGCAGGTGATGATAGAACTCCCTATCTGCTGGATCCTGCCTTAGCCTGCTGGCAGGCTCACTGGAGGCATGGAGCCAAGGCTTTGGGGAACAGCATCCATCTGACTTGGCAGTAGAAATCCTATTTCTGTGCACAGAGCAACAGGGAGACGTGCACTTCCCAACACTCACTTCCTTGGACATAGTTGAATAGTTGTTCTGCAGTTGTGTGTTGGCTGTAGCATGTGCCAGGTCCCTGAGGATTTGGTTTATGTGCTGGCACGAGGGCCAGCAGAAGAAATGGAGAAACAATTGTCCCTTTCTTGTTCTGCACAGGCTGCTGTCACTTTGAGGGGTCACACAGAGGAGCAGTGTTGGGGGGGGATAATGCCCCGAGCACAGAGCAGGCTCAGGGGGACAAATGGTTAAGTGTAGCCTATAGACCTATTTCTAGGTCTCTCATTTCATGATCTCACCTGTCAGCCAGTGGCTGTCATGGACAACCAAGATTTACCATGGCAGTCATTCTGGCAGAGCCTGGTTTCACACAGTCACTGTTTCCAGGAGAGGTGCAGGGTCTTGTTTGCCCTGAGTCCTTTTGCCACGGTGATGGAAATGCAGAGCCAGAACTGTGACACCTCTTCTCAGCAGCTCTTAAGGTGCACAAGAACTTCCCAAACTTTTGAAAATGCAGCAAATTTCTTTTCACAGGATTTGGAGTTTGATTTTTGGACACATGTTTGACATGTGCAGTATTTTCCCTTCACCATCTTCCACATAGGGAGCGCTGGGGAAACGACCCAGGAAACCACTTTGGATGCAGTGCCTTGTGTGGCATCTGTATTTGTGCAGAACTGTCATTTACAGGAGTGTTCATCAGCACAGCACAGTCACAGAGTTCTTCAGCGACTTGGAATAAATAGGCAATAAGTTCTGAGCTTGTGTATTAGATGGGATGGAGCACAATAGGTGCTTAAAGTACTATTTTATCACAGACTGTTGCCTGCTGTTCAGTGTCAGCAAAAATATTGCTGTTGATTTCCATGGGTATTTGATCAGATTGAGATGGAGTATAAGAGAACCTGGGGACTTGTGCTTCTATGGGCATTTCTAGTGAAAAAGCCTGGCAACCCTGCAAGCTGCAGGGGTAGGGGCAACCTTATTTCTAATTTCTGCATTTATTTTTCATAGGCTGCATCCTGCCTGATGTGTTTCCATGTTGCGTAGGGTGAGGAGTGGTAACCGAGGCTGTGAGCACAGCACTGTCCATGATTCAGTCTGACAGTCCCAGTTCTGAGCACCTGGTCATGTTTTGAAACAAGTTTAATCTGTTTAAAATTGCCTCTAAAACCAGCTAAGCTTTGACAAACTTGTACCAGAATTCTAAAGAAATGTAGAAATCAGTTAACATAGAAAATTCTCTTTGCTGTGTGTTGGTTGGTTCCTGCTTTTCCCTGGCAGAGCTTGTCCTTGGAACGTGAGGAACATTTCAGCCCCTGTGGGGTCACAGCCAGGCTCTCACATCCTATGCTGAGGGAATGGCCACTCTTTGTTCCTGCCCTGGAATTAGTGCCAGCAGGGCAGTCCTGAGACAGACAGGGAGCTGCTGTGTGCGGCTGCACTGGAGGAACAACCAGCTGAGCTCCCAGCAGCTCCTTGGCTGACCCGGCCACCGCTCTTCTTCTTTTCCCAAAAGGGGAAAAACAAACACCAAAAAAGTCAAACTGAGGAGTCTTTGCTTTACCATTCCACACCCATGCTGTAAGCTTCTTTGGCTTAAATACATCGTTTTCTATTCCCAACATCCCTCAGCCTTCTGCCAGCACGTGTTAGCTGTTTTAAGTGGAAAAACAGAGTCCTGTTGGACACACACCTTTTTTCTTCATCCTAGTAAAATCTTCACTGGACCCTTCCTTGGACTCTTCAAACAGAGGTGCGTCAGAATTGAATTGAAGAAATGTTTTTCACCAGTATTTGGTTTTATTTTGTCATTGGTTGTCAAAGGAGCCCACAGAGAAGCACTCCAAATCTATGGATAAATAGAGCATCGTGGTTTCAGGCAAGAGCAGGCTGCACTTCAGTTTCCATGAGCTGAATTGATCAGACACTATCCCAGCCAGCAGTGCAATAATCATCAGCTATGGGGCTTTGCAAGGCAGTGGCATATTTAATGTTCACTAATTTCACAGAAGGATTTCTGGGAAGCAGCAGATGGCAGGAAGCCGTGGGCTGCTGCTGTGGCTGTGAGGGTGAGGAGCTTCCTTGGGAAGTTCTGTCCACAAGATTTGAGAAATCTCTGAGGGACCCCATTGCTCTGAGACCAACAGAACCAAGGATCTGTGCTGGAGGAGTGAGAACTGTGTTCTGCCTGTGGCTGCAGCATGCCAGCATTCATTCCTCTGAGTCACAGCAGGTTTAGGAGCTACACCATGGTAAAGAGATGGCAAGTGGAAAGGATGGCTTTGTGTTTTCTGTCATCCAGCCATAAGCAGAATAGAGGAAAAGCTTGAGTTGTCACTGAGCTTTCCCCGTGGCTCTGTTAACAATTACCATTTCACAGATTGTAGGGAGAAAACATTGGATGAGGTATTCGAGGAGAGCTGGTCAAAGCTATTCACACACTTCCCTCTGCTGCCAGCTCTGTCTGCGCTCTCCTCCCGTGCCACACGGGTGGGTTTTTCCCTCGTCGTGCCTGGAGCCTCTCCCACGCTCCAGAGCTCTTCCTGCGGTTCCATGGCCTTTCTGCTGTGCTCCCTGTCCTTGGGCTCCGGGGGCTGGCAGTCCCAGCCGACTTTCACATGCCCCGTTTCCCTTCCAGCAGCACTGGGGGGTGGGAAAAGCCTTCCCGATGCTCGAGGTTGCCGGTGCCGTGGCGGAGCTGGCAGAGCACAGGCTGTGCGTGGGCCCCGGAGCGCCGGCAGCTCCCGGGGCTGCCCAGAGCCGGCATCGCCGGCAGAGCTCTTCCCAGGGCTGCCAGGGATTCCCAGCCTCGGGGAGGGGGGGGATTTTCTACTGCGGAGAGGCTTTGCAGGGGGAGCGAGCCCTTTCCTGGGGCTTACAGCATCCTGGTCTAGTAGGAGGTGTCCCTGCCCACAGCAGGGGGATTTGAACTGTGATCTTTAAGGTCCTTCCCAACGCGAGCCATTCTGCGATGCTCCAAATGAGTGGGGAATTCAAGGGGAAAGGCTGCATCTATCTCTGAGCTGGAAACACACGAGCTTCAGCCTTCCTTAATGCAGGAGCTCTCTGCCCCTCACCTGGAGAGCTCCAAACACCCGCACAGCTCCTCCGTGCTTTGATGCATTTGCTGCCTGTGCAAAGCAGGACCTGCAGCGCGTGCAGCGGAACTTCTGACAGCCCCACCACTCACAAGGATTGTGGAAATACATGCTTTCCCAGCGGATGAGCCCCTGGGGAGACATGAATCTTTCAGAGGCTTCATGCAAATAAAATGCAGCATTTTACAGTCTTAGGCATAGCCTCAGGTTTCTCAGTTTTTCCTGACATAGTCCCAATTTTCTGCTCTCTTATTTATTTCTGTTAGTGAAGATGTTCGGTTCACACTTTGTTCTGCTCAATATAACTAACATAATCCTATTTTCTTACTACTTAACCAGATAATCACGATGCCAAAAGCATTTTTATAGCTTGGAAAATCCCTTCTTTTCTGCCTTAAAATTCTAATTGTAGTCATGTATGAACTTCTGGTTTATAATATGGAAAAACACGATTTAGTCCGCAGAAATGAAGAACATGGAATTATGTGCAAGGAGATTCACTGGAATAATCATAATATAATAAAATTTTGATCATTGGAGCAAAGATGTAAGCTAGAACTTACGTGTTAATTTTCAGTGGAGGGAAAAAAGGCTCTGAGAATCTTGTCAGTTTTCTTTCTCCTAGAAGGTGGGGTAGGCAGACTTGGCATCTTTCCCACTTCATGGCTATGGAGTTGTTCCCCTGGAGTAAATTCTCCAGAGTTAGTCGTGTCCTACAGCTGTCCTCGAGGCAGGGATAGGGAGAGGAGCAGCACTGGGCTACAGGAGGCTGTGGTTACCTGCAGCATTAGGTATCAGAGGATCCATACCTGGAGAAGCCACAAGAGAAGCAGCAGCTGCTGCCAAGGAGGGAACTGTTCGTGGTGTCCAAGGGCGTCAACATCATAGCTTCTGCTCAAACTCAAAGACAACAACCTTTAAACACTGCTCCTCTGTGTCCCCACAGGTAAATACGTGTATCAGCCCATGACCCCCGTGGAGCAACTCCCCAGCACAGAGATCCCCGTCCGCCCCCGGGAGCCCCCCAACACCATCCAGATCTCCGTATCGCTCACTGAGCACTTCCTCAAGTTCGCTCCTGCGTTCCAGCCACCGCTGCCGCCCGAGGCGCCGCAGTTCTGCACCATCGCCGACCTGTTCATCGACAACTACCGCGTCAAGTGCATCAACGGCAAGATGTGCTACGTGCAGCGCCAGCCGCCCGCCCCGCACAGGGCAAAGCCCGACGACGGCTCCGCCCGCAATGCCTTAATCACAAAGGAGAGCAATACACCAAAAACAGAGCACTGCTCGTCCCCCTCCAGCTCTGAGGACTCTGGCATCAACGCGGTGGGGGTTCACTACATGGAGTCGTGTGACGAGGACACGGAGGGGGTGGCCGAGCTGAGCTCAGAGGAAGATTACAGCCCGGATAGCAGCTGGGAGCCGGACGAATGCCCGCTCCTGTCGCCCTCGCAGTGTGAGATGGAAGTGATTGAGACTATAGAAACCACTGTGTGACCACACAAGTCGGCAGCGGTTCAGTCCACTTCTTTCTCAGTAATGTTGCTTTTGTAGTATTTCTATTTTCTGTTTTTTCTGACAATCCCTTTTTTCCGGTGCACTTGATATTTCAGATTCCTGTCATGGGAGCTTGGTCACAGGACTTATATATGGTGAACTAGCAGCAGCCTGAGCAATTTTAACATGTTCTCAGCCTGATCAGCTCTCCCACGTCTGCACGTTAAGGTAGTGACAAATCTTAAGGCTTTTCTAGCAGAAATAGGCCCTTTTGTTGGTCTGGGTTACCCCACACACAACTTCTCACACAAGGACGTGCCACTCAAGATGTTTCCGCCCGTTGGGTTGTTGGCAGGGGTCCCTCAGAACATGGGGGTGCACGCCTGGAGCAGCAAACCGAGGTGCCCTTAGACTTTCTCAAACAGCTACATGAGGCTCCTCCCGTCTCTCTGTCCTGGCGCCTTGTCCGGCATCTTCCCTAGCGCTGGTGCGACCTTTCCCTGAGGCTGTTGTCACCATGCTGCCAGCAGGGTGAAATGGCAGGCTAGAGAATGCACAAAGTGCCTCCAACTTTTCTCCAGGCTATGCACCGAGCAGCTGCTGAGGTAGGCCAGGCTCTGAAATCTCCTGAGAAGGCAGGTCTTGCTCTGGAGGGGGATGAGTTGCCTGAATCCAGCTGGTTCTTTTTCTCTGCCTGGATCTTGGGAAGGGGGTCTGGCTTTTGCAGGTGGGCAGGAGGGGGAGCAGGCAGAGGTGGGGCATGGCCGTCTAACCAATACCACACTGGACTGGGGAGTACCAGGACAGGTGAAGGAAGCGACTACCTCCGAACACCCGCCCTCGTCTCCACCTCTGCCTCCTCCTGGGCTCTTTGGTGCCAGACACTCAGGACCAAATGGCCTCAGGGTCTGCATTTGCCTGAAGATTAACAAAGTTTAAACAAAAAGAATTTTACCAGCCACACCACTGTGTCGGCAGAGCTTGGGGACAGTGTGGAGATGCCCCTGGGAGGTTGCCCACGGGCTCGGTGGCATGTGAGCTCATTAAAATACAGCCTAAAGCCTAAGGTCATCCTAGCGGAGAGAGGAGGCTTTGGCTCTTGCTCTGTTGCTCCCAGTCCAGGAGCAGGTTCAGAGCAGGGGTCCCTTACCCAGCTGGAAATGGAGCTGTCTCACAGGAGGTTCAGTTTCAGCCCTGCTTGAAGGAAACAAAAATGTCACTCAGATTCCAGGCAGCTCCACCGAGCCAGTAACTCCTGTGTTCCTGCAGCGTTACTGCCATTCTTTGTGTAGTTGCTGTTTGCGTTTCAGAAGTCCCTGGTGAATCCAAGGCTGTATAAACGTGTACAGTTAGTGACTGATCCTAGATTATAGTCTGTGCTAGAGGATGGCTCGTCTCTCACTGTATCCTGACAATGTATTCCCAATTTTATACACTTTGTAATCAGTATCTTTAGAAGACATTTAGGCAACAGTGTGTGTCTGTGCACATGCGCGTGTCTAGGAGTTTCCATGGGTGGATATACAGTAATGCTGTACTTTTTAGACTAAGACTTTCAGACAAAAATAATAGGTTTTATAGTTTTGATGACTTACATAAAAATGTGCAATGCTTGTGAAACAAGGAATTTGGGCCATTGCATGAACAGATACATTCTCACAAGGCACCTGAAAATACTCTTGTTTTTCTGAGGGCATTTAAACAAAGGCTGTAGTAAAACTAAATAGGATTTATTTCGTTTTTAAGGGTGGGATTGTCTTTCTTGACTAACTACAGTTTCTAACAACATTTTTGGTGTCTTTGGACCATTCAGACACATTCCATAGGTAGAAGGAAACATTATGTATAAACCTACAACATTTATTAATATTTAACCTTTCAATTGTAACCTGAGCGGAGAGCTGAACTAGCTCGCTCTCATGCCCGGCCTCTGAGCTTTCCTCCCAGAAAGAGGAAGGCTCTTCCTCCCCTGGGAACGGCTTCTCCTTCCCAGGCAGGATGGGTGGGCTGGCCTTTCCCAAGGGCAGGGAGCTCCTTGACAGTTCTCCCTGGGGCACCAAGGGCAGGGCAGGTGAGCAGGACCCCCCTGCCCAGCACAGCTCACCTTGTTTGCAGGCAAGCAGGAGCCACAGCCCTGCCTGGGCACTGGCTGAGAGTGCGATGACCTCGGGGGGTGCTGGTGGCAGAGACTCCACAGGGCCCACAGGGTCCTGTCCCCATCAGGATCCATTCTTCCTTAACTGTAAGTAATTAGCAATACCCACAAGCTGTGAGTGTCTCCTACCCAGGATTTGTTCAGATGTCTTAAGCACAATAAGCTGCCTCTTCCTTCTCTTGTTCCTGGAAAATGTCAGCGGCACTCTGGGGAGTGCCGGGGCTGCTGGAGAGCGCTCGGGCAGGGCCCAGCCGCGGGGATCTCCTGCTCCATCACACACCCGGCTTGGAACGCTCCCACGGAGAACGGGGCTCTTTTGCACAAACACGGGTGTGGCCGTGTTGTTGCAGTCGTGCCCTGAGCTGGCTGCCCCCCCTGCCAGGGAGAGGTGTGTGTATATTTCCTTTTGAATAAAATACTTAGCAACTGGCCTTCTGCTTGTTCTAACTGCCTGTGCGCTTTCCATGCTAGAGAGAAGCATTCCGGGATTTCCAGCAAAGGAAGGGCTGCTCACAGCTTCACATGGCAGCCCCTGACACAGCCCCAGAGCCAGACAGACAAAGGGAATAACCAGGGGGAGCACACCAGGCCCTGGTGAGCAGCCTCATGGCCCAGCTCTGACTCATCTGGAAAGAGCTGCCCCAGCGTGGCCAAATTCAGCTCTCTTACCTGTGCAGGTATGGCTGCAGGCTGGACACATCCCATGGTAGTTCTGCTCATGGGCAGAAGGTGAGCATACAGGTCACCTCAGGCCCCAGGGTACTGGCACTGCTCCTGCTCAGGTGATTCCTGGTGCTTCGGTGTTCCTTGGAGGCAGCTGTGCTGCTCCATATTCCTGCCGTTCCGTATGAGCTCTGCATAGATCATCCACAGGAGTTCTGTGTGCAGGGAGAGCAACACCCACCTGGTGCTGTGCTCTGGGACGAGCTGGGACCCCAAGGGCACCCCAAAACACCCAAGTGCCAGTGCTAAAGTGAGCAGGGAGAAGAGGACTGTGTGTGACAGCACAGAAATCCCACCAACACTGGGTTGAGGTGCTGAGAGCAAAGCGCTAAAGGTTCTGTGACCATCAGTGCCCATCACACCCACCCTCTACCCCTTGCAGCCCCCAAGGGCCTGAGGCACCTTTTTTACACACACACTCCTCCCACCCCCAACACAGGTACAAGGAGGTGAGAGAGGAGATTTGAGCTTCACCCACAGGCACAAGATGTATCTTGGTCTTACCAGCAGCCCACTCAGAAGTGCAGAAGTCACACAGGGAAGTTCAACCAAGGGCCTCTTTAATGGGTTGGCAGAACACAACATGTGCAGGTCAGTTTGCTCACAGAGGTGTAATTTCCTGCATTCTTAAGCCTTCTCCAGATTTTCCCATTCTGTGCCCTCAGACCCTATGGCTACTGCCATGAGACAGCAGGGCCAGGCCTTGCCAGAACAGCTGCTTTTAGCAGAACACAGAACGCAGGTGTGGCCCCCAGCCACAGAACCAGCAAAGCACAGGGACACAGGGCCTCTGGGCACAGGACAGGCTCCTCCAGCAGGGCAGAGCTGATTTGGTTACTTGGAAAAGCTCCTGCTGCTGCCACGAGCCCCTAGGTCAGCACAGGCAGCCCTCCCTGTGCCTCAGCATGCTGGTGCTTGTCCCGGAGTTCCAGCTTCCAGCCCAGCTGCCCCACAACTGCCAAAGCAGAGCTGGGGCATCACCCAGCTACAACCCACCAGCACCCAGTGAGGGTCAACACAGAGAGTTCAGGGAAAGCTGGTGTGGGGGAAAATCCCGTGTTGTGGTGGGAAGGCTTCCCAGCACCATGCTCTGGGAGCAGCCGTGGCGCAGCCAGGGCAGGAGCATTACTCTTCAGCCAGTGGAGGGGGCGTCAGGTGCAGCTGGAAGTTCTCGTTCTGGAAGACGCTGCTGGTGGCCGGGTCCCCGTGGGAGACACTGAGCAGCCCGTGCTTGTCACCACCGCCATGGCCCCCACGTGCCAGCTCCGTCAGGAGAGCCAGCTGCAAGGAAACCCCCCTGGTCACCCCAGGAACATTCCTGCAGGGTACAGAGAGCCCAGAGCGTCACTGTGTCCCTGCTGCAGCAAGAGAAGCCTTAACCCAGGTAAAGCCGAGGCCAGGCATGGCATGGAGGGACCCCTACGGAGCTCTGTGCAGGTGGCCAGTCCTCAACTGAACAACTCTCCAGGGGTCTTTAGGCTGCTTTGAAGTCACATAATTGAAAAACAAACCCAGAATGAACTGAAAGTGCCAACAACCACAGCCAGAACAGGCAGGAGGCACAAGGAAAATGCCAGGGACAGAGGGAGCTGCGCTCTCCTTGGGACAGCAGGGGCATAGGAGAAGGGAATGTTCCGAGTGACTGCAGGAGCTACAGTGTCTAGAGGGGAGCTTAGTCACAAATCCACAAAGGATCACCCTGTGGACACTTGTCAGGCTCAGCCCCAAAGCCAGAGGCATTGCCATGTCAGTGACGTCCCCAGCATAGCTGCCTTACAGTGTGCCGCAGCCAAGTGCCAGCACTAGACCAAACCCCAGAGAAAAGCCAGGGCCCTCGCTTGCCAGTGCCAACGTCTGGCTTGGCAACATGGAAAACGCCCATCACCAGTTTAACAGCAGAAGGAAAACAGGGGGGGTACGTACTCGGGAAGTGCCTCGGTTGAGTCTGCAGAGCTGGTCAAAAGCTTGGATTTGCTGAGGATCCAACACAGACTCTGAACTCATCTGAGAAAGAGAAGAAAGTTACAGAAACCATGCAGAGCAGGCTGTCAGTTCCTACACACAGAAATTAACTCCTTGGCCGGGAGCAGTCAGTTCACCACGTGTTTAGGAGGTCTTTTTAGCCATCTTTCCCTTGGCATGAAGCCACTATGTGCACTCCAGGTTTGGGTGAAAAAAATTAGTCCGGTTCTTGCCCAAAGGACAGTTACACCCCTGCATCCACAGTGAGTTATTGCTGGGCTCTGTCCCAGATGGCACAGACTGACAGTACTGGGATACCTCTGAGGAAGGAATAAAGGCATGGGAAAACTCACTGACAGCCAGCTGAGAAGTAATGGGCCTCTGTGACCAAGCAGCCTCTCCAGGCTCCCTCCCAGGCGGCAGCATCAGCTTCCCCCAGTCCTGTCCCTGTGCCAGCCCCGCCCAGCCCGACCCCGCAGCACAGGAACACTGCAAGGGGACACGGGCTGTGTGTGCCTGCTACCCCATGACTCTGCCAATGACTGTTAACCACTGCTGGTATCCTACAAAGCCATCATGAGGTCCCGGCTCTTGTCCTCTAGTGGGGTGTTACAGACTGAAAGCTGGGAAATGAGGGGTGGAAAGCGGAGGCAAGGTGAGTCTTACAGCAGTGGCAGCCACATCCCCAAGGCCATGGCCCTGCCCAGCTGTGGGGTACAAGGCCAAGTGTCCCCCAGCAGTGAGGGGCAGCTGCAGGGGAGGGCAGAGAGGGCACAGAGCTGCACCAAGAGCACTAAGGCAGAGAGGACTGCACACACTCAAACTGCTGTAAATGGCACCATTTACACATCCCAGGGAGAGATGACAAAGCATCACAGATTGTTGCAAGTTTGTTCCATTTATCACACCACAGTGTTTCTATTTTGAATGTTTCTGCTCATATTGCAAAGCAAAAGCATCATCAAGAAACCCCAACAGGAGCTAGGAGAACAGCCTCCCTCATGAGCAGCAGGCTGGCATTTGTTGTCTCTGGGGATCTATTTTTAAGGGAACATTGAAATAATTTTCTCCAAAATACATTCCCCAGGGGCTTCTAACCAAAAATGCTACAATCCTGCCAGTGGGTACTGACTAAAGCTGCTTAATTTTAAGCTCTTTGGCAATGGGAAATGCACTGAGCCCCTCACTGGTTTCCTGAAACCTGGATAGTTCTGAGACCATCCCAAAAACCATGCACCTCTTGCCTTTGATCAGTCTGGGAAGAGAGGAATGTCCTGAGTGGAGACTGCTTATGCTGGAAACACTTGCCAAACTCTCTCCTTCTCCAGGATATTCTTTGTACTGTAAATAACTATTTGCCAGTCAGAGAGTCAGATGTCCCCATTCCCTGCACACCTGGCATAGGCTTTGAGCCTGGGAGCCTGGGACAGGGAGGGTCAGGGACACAGAGCCAGCAGGTTGTACCAGTGCTTTCAAGGGACACACAGGTCATCCTCACTTGGAAAACACAAAAAGCAAGGGAAAAGTGCCCTCCACAGTTGCTGTGGCCACAAGCATTCAAGGACAAGGAAAATACAATATAATTGGCCTGCCCTCTCCTGCTCTCTCCCTACCACGCATACGTAACTATCAATCAGGCTGTTCCCAGGCTGATGAGCTGAAATATTGCAGGCAATTCTTTCTGTTGTCATGGAAACAACTGCTGTCAGGCCTTTTCCTTTTTCAACCGTGTCACTAAAGGCATGTTTCCCTTCGGGAGCCATGGGAGGCTCCCAGGGTCCAGCAGCAGCACTTGGGTGTCAGTGGAAGGCACTGGGCTCACCCCACAGCACAGCCTCTGTCTGCAGGGCTGGCCAGCTCTGAGATGGACCCTTCAGCATCTCCAACCCATTTCCAGCCACATCCCCACACCTCCTCAGAAAGACCTCAGATGAGACACAGAACCCCAGAGAGGCAAGTTATCTCCTGAGGATCTCAGCCAGGAGGAAGGAAAAAGGCTTTTTTCATTTTCCAGCTCTCCTAGATCCCATCAAAATCCCACAAATCCCTAGATCCCAAAAAAAAATCCATGTTTTTCTTGCACATATTCCACCCCCTCTGGTAGTCACCACACAGCCCTCCCAAGCTTGCAATTATCTTTAATTTAACAGCTACAAATTCCATCATCAGCCAGTGCTTCAGCAAAGCAGATCCCAACAGTTTGAGTGGAGGCACATAGTCACACCAAGAGAGCCATCCCAGAGCTGCCCCTCAGCCATTCCTTCCACACATATATTGCTGCATTAGTTGGAGCTTCAGAGCACCATTGCTCCAGGGGCTGCTCCCTTAATACAGAGAGATGCAGCTAGAAGTCCTGGGGAAGGGTTTGGGATTCCTAGGAACAAAGGATCCTCCACATTCCCATTTACAGAGCTGAGCCCATAGGCAGTGGACACCAGGCCCACCCTTGGCCTTCCCCCCTTCTTCACCATGGCTCATCAGTCTTACAAACAGGTACCCAAATTCAGGGCGTTAATGAGAACCCAGCCAATTAATGTTAAACTAAGTAGATCTGCCTCTTTTCTGTCAGATAAGGCCCTGCTGTTCTTAGGGTGCTCCCAGGAACCTGAGAGCAAGCAAGGCAGGCTGTGACCCAAAGTCACTACAATGACAGTGACATTACAGAGCTGTTAAGGAAACTCAGGGAAACCTTAGGACAACCCCTTGAGAACAGCAGCTGCTGCCAAGCTCTGCAGAGCCACTGCCAAGTGAGACTCTGGGACAGGCACCGCCCGGCCCACGGCTGCACAGGGAACAGTCTGGCAGGTCTGGGCAAACCTGCCCTGGGACAGTCCCAGAGCCTCCAGAAGCTCACCTGTGGTAGCACACAGGAGCCAGTGCCTGGCAGCAGGTGAGCCCTGCCTGCTCCCTGTCAGAGGCAGCCAGGACACCAGGTCAGCCCTGAGTGCCCAGAGCAGGGCAGCCTCCCCAGCACAGCCCGTCTGTCACACAGCCTGGCCTCTCCCTCCTCGGCAGCACCAGGGGAAAGGCAGATGTCTCTTGTTTCCAGCTGAACTTAGCTGAACTTGAGGAGCAAACCTCCCACTCAGGGCCTGGGAAAGCACAGTTAGTGCTCTGACAGAGTCACTGCTGCAGCCACGTGAGACTGCAGTGATGGGAGAGGAGGGCACTGTGTTAGACAGGGAGCACACAGACACATCCCTGTGCTCCCACTCATGCTCTGGGGAGCTACTCCTGCCTACACCAGGTGCTGCTGGGATATTCCCTTGGACTTCTACTGATGCTTCCAGCCAAAGGAGCAATACCACTACTCAGAGTTAATGAGACAAACACAACCCCCACACATCCTCACTGGACACCATGGCAGCACATGGATTAAATGTGAAAGATGATACCCAACAGGCCTGTGCTTGGGCTGAGCTCAGCACCTGCACCTGAGAGTTCAGAGGCCTCATGCAGAGAATTCTTTCTCTAGAGATGAACCAAGAGGCTGTTGAACAGACCCCACAGGGCCAAGCACAGAAGGCTGAGGAGGTGCAGTGTCCTCTCAAGGGCAGGAGTTGGGGAGAGCAAGGGAAGGTAATCACACAATGTCCCAATTTGGAGGGACCCACGAGGATCATCGAATCTACCCTTTGGCCCTGCACAGACACCCCAAAAATCCCCCCCATGCCTGAGAGCATTGTCTGAATGTTCTGGAGCTCTGGCAGCCTTGGGGCTGTGCCCATTCCCTGGGGAGCCTTTTCAGTGCCCCAGCACCCTCTGTGGAAGTACCTTTTCCTGATATCCAGCCTAACCCTGCCCTGACACAGCTCCAGCCCTTCCCTCAAGTCCTATGTAAAAGACATACAGAAGAGGGAAGAAATTCTACTTGGTGTAAGGGTTGGTGACCTCTCCTGCCAGAGGCTAATTGGTAATGTGACCCCAAACCTTACAGAAAACCCATGGGAACACCTCTGTTCCTGTCCCCTTCATTCCTCCTGACCCCTGGGAGCAGCCTGGCACTGCTGCAGTGAAGGAATCCACCTCCAAATCCAAAGGACTGGATGTTTGCTCAATTAATTCGTACATGGGAACATTCTCCACAGAGGAGAGAACGTCCATTCTTGTACCTGTGCAAAACACTAATTCTCTCTATGGTGTTACTGGGGGGATTGCACCTGGATATTTTCAAAGTTTTTTATATTGCTGGAGACAAGTTAATACCTGATGGTCACTGTTGCCCTGAAAACCCTAACACTGGCTCTTTCTCCTGATGGATGGAGGTCATGTAACATCTGTCAGGCTCTAAAGTAAGTTTTACTGACAAAACCCATCCTAAACCTTCACTGTTGCCCAATAGAAAGCACGTGGTGCAGAAGGACCTTTAAGGTCACATGAGGGATGTGGTACCAGCCCTTCACACGTGAGAGTTGTTTTCAAGGCTCTGGAAGGCTGTCATACGGAAGGACACAGGAAAACTGCAGGACAGAGCCCAAAGGTAGAGCCTGACAAACTGGATTAACTATGGATCGAGTCCATTGTCCGTCCTGGCGTGACTTGACAGGATTAAACTCCTGAATAAAACATATCTGCCATCTGGACAGCTCCAACAACAACATGCACAGAACTTCTGGACACAGAATAACCAGAGCACGGCAGCTCAGGGGCTCATGGCAGGGCTTATGGCCCAGGAGCCAAGACTCTTCCTTTCCCTGATCCCCAGTGCACAGGCTGGCAGAATAAACAGAAAACATTTGCTCATTGAAAAGAGGCAAATGAGTTTTGGGACTCAGTGACTGAGACACCCAGAGCCTTTCCGGCAGGTATTCGTGCACTGGCCCGGCCCACTGCTGAGCCCTCACCTCCCATGCCTCAATGAGCTCCACCCACCACAACACACAGCCTTGGAAGTGGATTAGAGACCCACCATAAAAACAAGCTCCCATTTCTTTTAACTCTCATTTAGGGTGTGCTCCAAGGTAGAGAGGGCAGGATAGATGATCATCCAGCCCCAGAGGATTACCCTTGGGAAGCCAGTGAGGCTCAGGGGTAACACAGCACAAACTTTTGGTGGCAGAACCAGTGGAAAGAAAATCCCCTGTGCCCTTCTTTCTGTTCCCCTTGGCTGGGGCAGTGTGCGCCAAGCCCTCATCCCAGCCAGGTTCCACTGAAATCTGTGCTGTCACTGATCCCATAATGGGTCAGTGCTGGCTTATGGCATCTCTCCACCTCCCCAGTTTCAGGGAATGGCCCCAGCATCACACCCAGAGCACAGGGGCAGAGGAAGCGCTGTCTGTTGGGCTGTCGTTTCACATGCACATCTCAGCCACACTGCATGATTCAAACTGACAGCCTTTGCCTGGGCAGGGCAGAATTAGTGCTGTGAAATGCACTCCAGATGCTCAGTGGCATTTCTCAGTATGACTCTACTCCTAATTCAAGGCTTCCTAAGTAAATAAATACCTCAACTGAAGATCACCATATTAGAGTTTGCCAAGAGACGAACTAAGCTTTCAGGGTCTTCAAAGGGGCTACAGAGAAACACCCTCCCTACAGATCTCTGTGCACAAGAGCCCAGAAGCTCTGGAGCTAGCACTGTGAGATCAAGGGAGGGCAGGGCTGGGACCAATCACCCTCACCCCACAGATCTCTGTGCAGAAGGGCCTGGAAGCTCCAGATCTGACTCTGGGGAGGGCAGGGCTGGAAACACAATGCTGTTAGCAGGACCTCACTCAGGATTTCCTGCTCACAAAAACCAGCTGTGGAGCCAGAGCAGCTTGTCCAGCTCAGAGCTCTGGGTCTGTGTGGGGCCAGCAGAGTCAAAAGAGGACACAAAGAAGCCCCATCTCCCCCAGTTTGCATTTCCAGCATTGCCCCAGCACGGCAAGTCTACTCTGTAACTCAGCCCACGGCAGGCCAGAGGGATCGTTATCTCCCAGGGTTAATTAACACTGCTGAGCAGTGATTGAGCAAACAAATTTCCTGCAGGAGCTGGAGATTCTCCAGTCTATTGCCAAGTCTAAATATACCCAGCTTTTTTAAGATGTGACTGTGCAATAGTCTGATCACAGGCAAGTACAACAGTAAAATATTGTAATTTAGATATGTGAGGAACATCACAGACTTGGAGAGGATCTGGGACACAGGGAGGAGGAGCTGGGGGCCTGAGCAGTGCTAGGGCTCTGCTGAGCCCAGCCCAAGTTCTGCTGGGCTGGGCTGTGTGTGGAGCAGAAAGCCATGACTTCCCTGCCAAGAGCACGTGATGGCAGCAGGGAAGCAGCAGCAGCAGAGCACCATCCCACACTGCGATGGCCTGGGATGGACACTTTCCAGCTAGCACTAGATGATCCATGCTCTAAGTTTTCTTCCCCATTCAGTCTCTCCACATGTCCCTTAGGCCCTAAGTCCCAGCCAGCCCTTCACTTTCAGCAGTTAAATAAAAGGAAAAATCTTCTCCTCCTTACCCCAATCACTGCCATGGCATGTGGAGCATTTTCCCCTTCTTTCTCTACGGGGTAAGTCAGACTGATGTCAAAGAGGAGCCACAGGGGCTCCCTGACTGACTGCACAACACAAACCCAGAGATAACCCAAGTATGAAGCACTGGAATAAAGTGTCAGGCACTTGAATGCTGAATGCAGTTTTAGTACTTAATTCTGCCTTTAGTTTTTAAACTACACCCCAGCCTGTCACCTCCATTCAAACCCACCCCTTTGACGCAGGAGTGCACAGGGTGAGATGTGGGACTGCTGAACTTTCCCAGCCCTAGATGCAGTGCCCACATCCCACTGCAGCAGGACAGGAACACACACTGCTCAGCCTGGTTGGACCACACTCCATTTCCAAGCTCCTGGGAAAGCTTTGCTGCTGTCACCAAATCAAAGACTAACACAGCCTGACTGCAGAGACTGCATAGTGCTCCACACAGGCCTGCAAGATTCCCTTTCCCTAGGTCTCCTCCAGGCAGGAAGCCTCTCCTGTAAGTGCAGCAGCTAAGGCCCTTAGCCAGGGGTTTTGATCGGAATGGGTTTGGCAGGAACTGAAATCATCTGCATGAACAAAACCAAAGTACTACTATAAAAACGTGCTCCAAGATTGAATTATTTGGGTTCCAGGAGTGCACATCCATGCAGTGACAAAAGCACAAAGTACCCTGAGGCAGCTGGGAACAAACCCTCACCCAGGGGCCACTGGAACGTGAAGCAGCAGAGCTCAGCTGCCCATATGCAACATGCCCTAGGAGAACCCATTAAACCACCTGCTATGGGGGCTTACCATCCACAGCACCAGCCCAGGGAAAAGGCAGCTCCATGCATACTTAAGGCTGTACTTCAGTTTGAATTAGGGATGATGAAACTTTCAGTGCACAAATACTGACAATAAATACAAATTAATTCTCTGTTCTCTCACCCAAATCCAGCTGCATCAATCTTGGTTACACTCAAGCATCTTAAAATATTGTGCAAGCACTTAGTGAGTCAAATCAATCCCAAACATTTTATCCAGAGCCAGATTATCTGCTAGGAAGGTGGAACAGAGGCTTCACAATCCAGCCACAAGGAACAGGCCAGCTTTCAATCTAAGTTTTATATAAAACACACCTAAAAATTATTTGATAGGAATTGTCCACACAAACAGCTGCAGGCATCCAGCTGCCCCTCCCACCAGCTCCTAGACCTTCTGGATGAACAAATTTCCATTACTTCCAGAGTTGTACCCCCACCCAAATAAACTGGCATTCAGAAAAGTGACCAGTTAACTGCTGAGGGTGTTTGACAGGTACTGATCAGAGTCTTGTCTGCACAGACAGAGAGTTTTGTCTTGGAAGCGCAGACAGAGAATGAAGTGATGATGAAAGTTTACCTGACAAGAAACCACCTCACAAAACTTACCTGTGCCAGAGATGCTGCAGTCCCTTTTTTCAGCTCTGAGAAGTTCTCACTCAGCTTCCCTCCCTTGTTGCTCGAGTTGCATTTGTAGCACATCCACCTCATGTGGCCCTTGGTGACCACTCCGCACTCCTTACTCAGCAGGCACAGCGAGTGGTACAAGTGGCCACAGCTGGGAAGAGAGGAAGTCAGTGCTGGGAGCAGGGCAGCACCTCCTGAGCTCTGCACTGTGGAGAGGAAGGGGCTGCCCAGTGGGAAAAGGCTGTATCTGGGAATCAGCAGATGAGCAGTGTATCCTCACCCTCCGGGTGATTTCCAGACTCACAGAACCAACACTAGATGCCCATTTGCTGATACAGCTACAAACTGTAACAATCAAGGTGACAAGGATTTCACCTTATTTTACAGACACCTGGGCACAGACAGGACATGGGAGATGCCAGGGCTGTAGCAGATCCAAGATATACAAATACACAGATGAGCCCAGGGTGTTGCAGTGCCCAAAGCACACTGCTGGGAGAGAGGACAGAAAATTGACAGCTAGCTCGTGGAATTGGAAGGAGATTCCTCTGAGCCAGGCAGAGCTGGCTGCATGCAAAGCAGGCTCTGATGGGTGTGATTAGCCAGCCCTCTCACAGTGCAAAGCAGCAGGGAGATGTGTTCTCAGGAATACAGATCATTACTCAGGCAAGCCAACCAGTAGATTTGTTTCCCCTTTTAAAACTATTAACATGATCACAGCTGCACCCCCACTCTCTGACTTTACCTGAAAACAATGATTTCATCAGCAGTTTCTTGCCTCCTTTTGTACTGCTGGAGACAGATGCAGCAGTAATCCTGCTTTGGGGTAAGGCCTCTGGTGACAGAGGCTCTCAGGTTACACAAGGACCAGTGGAGATCGTGGTTTAAAAGGCTCGTGGTTGTCTCTAGAAGGGTCTGTGTGGAACACAACACACAGAGTAAGTCAGTCTGTCACCTCCAGACTGCAGAAACTCCCTGCTGACCAGCTCTTCAGAACAAGAAGCTCAACAGCTCACTAAGAGCAGAAACAACCCAATAAAATCACTTCTCCTCCTATGCTTTCTATCCACTGACCACAAAACACTTATCCTTTCATCACCTTTCATCATCCATGTTAATGGAGCAATTCCTCTGCACTCTCAAACAGAGAAGTCCTGTACTGACTTTTGCCCAAGAGCATTAAGAGAGGCATGGCAGGCTCATTTTGTCATCTTTCACATCAAACCTCTGGGGTTTTTTTTTTCCCTTCTACCTGGCAAGCTACTGCTTATATCCCCATTTTAGGAGAAATGTGCTAACAAAAATCAAAGCTCAAATGCACTATGGCAATTGAAGTCTTTTAAAACACCCCTGAAGTGTTCATCTGCTTGTCCTTCCCAATGGATGCTCATTTTCAAAGAGCCCAAAGAACCACCCCAAGTTTCCAGCATCAAGTTTCTCTCAGGCACAGGGGCTCTGCCCCCTGATCCAGCTCTGCTTCACAGCAGCAGCTGCAAAAGGCTGCCCCAGAGGATCCCATCTCGACACACAGCCTGTCCCAGAGCTGCCAGGCAGGGACAGGGGGCAGGAGCTGCCCAGACCTTCTGCAAGAACCCCAACACAGATAAAGGCTCGTGGTGCTCAGCCTCCACAGCAAAGTTATTTCCCACTGTGTTTCTGCATTGGCTGCTGGTGCCTGGGGCCTGCTCTGAGCAGCAGTTGGGATGGCACTGCCATATGAGTGGGGAGAGGGGCTTGGAGGAACACTCTGCATCCTGTTAAGGGGGAAAGAAGTTTCAGAAAACTGCTGAAGTGTGAAGACTGCCTGGGATTTGGGACTGGACTGAGAAAAGCAGGACTGAGATTAAAAGAAAATCTCACCAGGTCACAAAGGAAGTGCAGCATTATCACTTGGAAGTGTAAAAACAGCCTAATTTAAAAACCTGTTATTTAAAACTGCTTATAAGGACAAAACATATCAGCTTTGTGCCTTTGAATCCCTAACTGCAGGATGAACTGGAGAAAAAGCAGATGTTTATTCTTCTGGTACATTTAACACAGAACTGAGTCGCAGAGGTGTTCACCATGTACCCGTCAGTCCCTTCACTTGCAATCTGTGAGCAAACCAAGCTCCCTCCCCATCCCCCAATCACACAGAAGTCACTCACATGCCCATTGACTTGACCCTGCAGACAGAAATGACAAATGAGAGAGAGAGCAGTAGGCCAGGCAGCTAAAATAATGCTGAATGCAGCAGTGGGCAGAACAGAAACACAGACAACTTACTTGTTCATAGTTAAAAGTGTCCAGCATTCCCAGGACAAGCCCTTGAATTTCTCCAAGTTTCCCTTTTCCATAAACTGGATCCTGTAAGAAGAAATGCAAAGCTGCAGTTGAATCACAGGATATGACCATTCTGATTCTTTTTAGGTCTTTTTTTTCCTCTGGATTGGAACTGCAAATGGAAGCTATGATTGCAGAGTTAAATATGTTGCACACACCCAGGGCCAGCAGAATAATCCCACATACTGATGAGAAAAATCAGTAATTAGCAAAACTCAGTAGATAACAACATCAGTACAAATTACTGTGCCTGGGTCAAAACTGGAAATTCCATTCAGGAGCTGACTGGAAAGTACATTTGAGGAATATTGAAGGGAACAGCATGGCCAGCCAGCTCTCAGCCCTACCACTGCCCTGTGCTCTTGCCCAGCCAGGGGTGCCTCATCCCCAGGCTCATCCCAATCCTCTCATCTGCAGGCTGGAAGAGCACACCCCAGTCATCACTGAGCCCACAGCCCAGCTGGCAGAGGGAACAAGGCCCTGGGGCTCTCCTGGTGCTGCAGGGCTGATTTTCACATGCCCTGAGCAGCTTCATTGCCATGTCCAGCAGCACAAGCACAGAGTACAGGTTATCAGCCTGTGCATGTCCCCCTTCCTCCAGCCTGCTCCAGCCCAAACAGCCCTGCACACCCACCCTGGCACCCCCTGAAGCACTGCTCTTGCAGGAACCTGAGAGAAGCTGTCTGCTGGAAGGGGCAGGACACTGGCAAAAACAGAACAGCAAGATGTGAAAAGGCAACTAACCCAGAGAGTAGAAAAATAGTGAGGACACAGTGGAAACAGGAACAGAAGTGGGATAAACAAGCTCTGGATAAGATGAATAAGAGGAGTAGGAGCAAGGCTGATTCCATGCTGGAACTGGGCAAGAAGAATCAAGAATGACAAAGCCAGATGACAAAGACAACTAAAGCAGCATGGAAGCTACACAGTAAGATACCCTGAGGGATCACCAAAGCTACAGAAAGCAAGTCAAGGAACTCCTGACCAACAGCCCTCATGGGCAGTGTGACAAGCAGAAACATCAATGTTCAAACTTAAATAAAACCAGCCCTGAGTAACAGCACTGAGTCAAAACCAGCTGTGGATTTGGAGCATACTGGATGAAGCATGAAGAGCTGGATGTGCTGCACAGGCTCCTTTTCTGCTGGGTGAACAGCACAGCCTGAACACTCCAAGGTTCCCTTCTGCCTGCACCATTTAGCAGCACGGCACAGGAAGTGCATTGCACTGAGTCACTGCAGGGACTTCCAGACAGCAGGAATGTCATCCAGAGCAGTTAGGCAGGCAGCCAGCAGCTCCTCTTCTAAAGCACTCAAGTACAGAGCCAACAGGTCACTCACAAACTTGCCCTGATCCCACAATTTCCATAGAGCACCTCAAACTTCCTAAGCTGCAAGTAGAGATTTTGAAAGCCACTGGTTTCCTGTCTGGACACAGAGTGGGAGAAGAGGAGATGTGAAGAAGAGAGAAGAATAAAGACCCACCTGCAGCTTGGCAGAGGGAGAACACAAGTCTGTGTTGTGTCTTTTCAGTTGCTGTCTTTCCCTCAAGTCATGCTTGATGATCTCTAAAATGGCAGCTGGGAAGGAATTGGACTTTCTTCTTTACAGAAGAGGCCCACGGTCTGGCCAAGGCTCACTCTAAGCCTGGCAGTGCAGTGCCAGCAGTGAGTCCGTGGCCATTCCCTGCTGGAGCCATCGGATGGGATGGGCTGGGCTGGAGCTGCCTGCCTCCAGCATCACACCCCCAGCTCCCAGGTCACCTCTCCACACAGTTATAATGTTTCTAAATTGCAGCTTCAGACCCCACAAAATTTCCAGCCACAAAAACCTGATGGGATCAATTAGTTTTATGATGGAATATCTTTAGTTAATTCCACCTTATAAAATTGGTCCCGGGTTGGAATTCAGGCATACTCCAGACATAGATGTGCCATCCCATGCAGTGGAACTGGCACTGTACCAACCAGGAGCAGATCCCAGCAGCTGCTCCCAGGCTGATGCTGCCCTGGGAACGTGGCATTGGCACAAGCAGCCAGAGCCAACTGGCTGCCCAAGGCTGCCACCAACAAATAGATGGGGAAGAGCTGGCAGGGATCCACACACAGCCCAGAGGTGCTCATGCAGCCCTTTCAGCCAGCTCTCTCTTCCATTTCCCATTTCTTCCTGCGTCCAGGAAACAGCACTTGCTTTGCCTCCAGTGCTAATAAATGCACTCTGCAAGCACATTCACTTCAGCTTCTCCCCTCTGCAAGGGGCCAGAGCAACCATTCCACACACCAGTAATCCCAGTGCTGACCTCCCAGACTAGGAAGAAAAAACAGCCAAAGCCCTAAGCAGGAATGGAAAAAATATAAGCTTTATGGATCTTTCCGCTTCCACTCCGGAAATAGTTTTCAGAGAATCCTTCCTTCTCCTCCTTGAGGTCCCCTCAGGTAGCTTTTACATTCCTGGCTTCTCTAGTTCTCTATTTTGTAGGAGGCATCAGCTGCATCTGCTTACAAAACATTCATGAAGGATTACAGCTTTGTAAGGGAATTAACAGTCAACCTCTCAGCCCTCTTCAGAGAGCACTCACATCCTTAATAACATGGAATTTTTCTTAATGCTCAAGAGAATTCCTCTGGTATCTCTCCTAATGCATCCAGTTCAGACTTCCCAGTTAATAAGCACCTCCCCAACAGTATAAAGGATGAGCAGGAGCAAATCTATCAACTGTTATTTCACGGGACTTTGGATGATAATGCTGAGCCCAGGTGCTGGGACAGGCAGGTGCCAGAAGCCTGCTTGTTCTCTGGGAAAGCTGCAGGTCTGGCCCCAGCCCTTGCAATGTGCCCTTTGGCTAAACACTTTGGTTGCAAAGCTAACATTTGTATAAGGTATAATCTGTAAGCAGTTAAGCCCAGAAGAGGAAGAAAAGCAGTCTGCTAAAATTGGAATACTCTAATTCCTTTTCAGAAAAGGCAAGATAATCTACCTCAGTTTACTGATGTTAGCCACCTTTCAACAAAACCCCCAGTGAATTCCCTGGTGCAGCTGTGCCACCTCCCAGCATGCAGCTCCAGCACATCTACGCTCCATCACAAGCCTTGAGCTCTGCTGGAACAACATTTGAAGGCCCTGTCAGACAAGCACCACTTGTAATTCTGCATTTCACCAAAATATCTGGAGGGCTTGGGAAAGGCTGTATGCACTCCAGGGCCCTGAAAGGCTGGTTTCAATACTTCCTTGTGGTCACAGTTAAGGTGGCACATCAGTAACACATCTAAGCGCCCTGGAGAGAGCTCAGAGACAAGACAGAAGGGTTTTGGCACTAGGGTTTGGAATTTTGCATGGCTTCAAAGAGCAACTACACAGCTCTGCAAAAGGAACACCCAGCCAGGGCTAACAACACAGGGATCCTCCTGTCTGGGAAAGCCATGCCTGTGCCTGCCTGCCAGGCACCTGTGCCTGCCATGCTGTGATTCTTTCCTGCAGGGCACTTAAATGGCATTCCCAGATGACTGGAAGGCAAAAAATCCAGTGCGCTCTGCTGCCTAGCTCTGAGGGAGTTTTCTTCCTGATCCCCAGGGTTCAGAACCCCTGAACATTTGAGCTGGGCACTCATGACAAGGCCACAGAGTAAGACCTGCTCATCACCATCCCGACACCAGCTTCCCATAGCTGGATTCAAAACCATGTTCTCCCAATGGCCAAGCTGTGCATCCAAATAAACGTCACAAAAACCTCCCACAGGCACCCTCTGCAAGCCCTGGAGCAAGAGTTTAACAAAACACAGCCACAAACCCATAGACAACAGTGAGCTGGAGCAGGGCAGTGCCAGGAACCCAGGAATAAGGGTTGGTGTGAAGGCAGAGTGAATGGAAATGTGGGGGTTAAGGACAAGAGCACATGGTCCAATGAAGGGTTTGTCTTGTAACAAAGGACACTGTCCCCAAAGGAGGTGCCAGGCACTGAAGGCAGCAGACTGGTAAGACTCAGCACAGGCAAGCTCTCAGGAGAAGAGCCCATCTCCTAATGAGGAGGATAAGAAGTTGGGAGAGGCTTAAGGGAGCTTCAGAGGTGAAAATCTTCAGAGGTGAAAACAGCCAGCAATTTCTGAAGAACCCAGCTAAACTGCTGGCATCTGTCAGAGGATCCCCAGGATGCAGTGAGGGGCTCACACACCCTCTCTGCTGCCCACAAACAATCCAGGTCACAACACTCCACACACCTCGGGGGTTTGCAAATACATGGGTTTGAGTGAAGTCTATAAAAGAGTAAGTGTTAAGAGACAAAGGCAACTTAGAGATCCTGTGTATCAACCACCTCCTCTCCCATAGGGTCTTCTCTTGATCTTTATAATGTTATTTTTCCTACACTTGTTTTTCAGCTATAAGCTACCAATTACCATTTTATGAACTTCTGATACTAATGCTCTTTACCTGGAATTCAGTCCTTTTTTCTGCATTTTAAGAAGTCATCATTTTTCGCTCTAGTTGTTCAAAAAAATCTGCCTTTCCAAATCTCTCTTTAGTCAGACTAAATTTGTCAGGCTGACCAGGGAGATGGAATGAGCAGGAACAGTTCCCTCCTGCCTCCAAACCCAGTAACCAGAGCTGTGCATGCTGCTCTCAGTGATGCCTGACCCATTTCTTTCCTCAGTAAAGCACTTCACCTGATGAAGCATCCCCTCAGCCTCCCCAGCAGAGCCATCATACCAACCACTTCCCTCCACAACAGACAAAGACAATTCACTCCCCTGCTGCCTCCAGGACATCAGTGCCAGCCCCTGGAAAAGAGATTTTCTCTTGCTGCTAAAAGAGTCCATCAGAACAGAAATAGAGTGAAATATGTTAAGACATCAACAAGACTCTCCCTTTATCCCAAAGGAGAACAGGATCTTCCTCCACACTGTCACACCTCCCAGCTGTGTTATCTGCACAGTGGTCACTGCTTTGGCTCCCACTCCATCGTGGCAGTTCTCAGCACAGCCCAGGGAAGCCTCCCTTCCCTTGCAGCCTCCCACTCATTCACAGCTTCTCCATCCTCTCCTGCCTACATTAAACACCAAACAAAGCCCAACAGGAAATTATACCAAAACCTCAGCTAAAAGTAGACTAAATAAGTTATTGAAGAGCCATTAGGTTTGCTTGACACTTCCTTTGATAGAACCACATTTCATTCGAACACACTTTTTATCCACTCTCTCGCAACATGCTTTGCTATCTTAGGAGTTTGTTCAAAATCCAAGACTGTGTGTAATATTAAGATCAAACCAGGAAGTTGCTAGAGGTGTGTGTTCACCCTGTAAACTCTTTTCTTCTCTCACCTGGAACAGAAACCCTGAACAGTGTTTCAACATTGTCTCAACCCTTCAATCATTCCACTCCACAACACAGACAATTCTTCTAATTCCTTTTCTGCATTTCTCAAGGTTTGTTATTAAATCCCAACATTAGCTTTCATCTGCTTTGCAAATTAACAAATTATAGTTGCCTGTGATTACTCAACCCAAAGTCCTCCTTAAAATCAGCACTTCTGCAAGTTTGCTACTCACTAACTGCATCTCTAAAATAATATTGCACCATCAATAATATTTTGGGTCCAACCATGATGTTTCTGCAAAGCCTATACTTTTTGCTGTAGTGTCTTCACAATTGTCCATCCCAGAGCCTTCACTAAAAGGCTTTCAACAAATTCAGTGCCAAGTTATGGGAAATCCATTGTGGCTTTGCCCTTAAACCTGCCAAGATTCAGTTCCACGTAACTGCAACCTTTGAGGTACTATTTTATTTGGTTTGCAGGAATTACTTCAATTACCTTCTCACAGGTCTGTGTGTTCCCACATGTCTCCTCAGATAATGCTATCAGCTTTTACACCTTATGTTTCACCAACAGAACTTTAACTGAAACATTGAACAGACAATAAGCTGATCTGATCTCCAACAACCTGGGAATACCTTTTCCCAATAACCCAGTGGCACAGCTTGGTGAAACCTCCTTCTCTTCAGGAACTCACCTGGAGAATCCTCTGCAGGATTGAGGGAAGAGCAATAAACGCAGCCATGTTGTTCAGCACTTGCATTGTCAAACTCTTCAAAGCTGGAATGTCAAACATAACAGCCACAGCAGTTCATTAGGATTCCAGAAGTAAAGAGAGATCAGTCTTACAGATAAAGAGAGTTTTATTTCAGGTCATGTTTTCTGGTTTGAAAATAGCTTCTATGTTTTCTCTCCTGCACTAAGCACACAGCTTTTTGCAGCACAAAGGGTGTTTACAAGATTTCGATCCCACAATACCTCTGTATTCCCTTCCACACCCCCTGCAGTAAATACCCACATCTTCATTTACTTGGTAACACCACTATCCACTTTTCCCATTGCTACCAAATCCCAGTTTGGATCCTTGTCTGTGTTATGGCCCACAGACTTTAAAACTTCCCAGCACTGACCTTTGCATGAAACTTATTCCTAGATCCTCAAAAGACATTATTCAGACAATCCCAGAGTAGCTTGGGTTGGAAAGGACCTTAAAGCTCATCTAGTCCCACCCTCTGCCACAGGCAGGGATACATTCCACTACCTCAGGTTGCTCCAAGCCCCATCCAACCTGGCATTGGACACTTCCAGGGATGGGGCAGCCACAGCTGCTCTGGGCACCCTGTGCCAGGGCCTCACCACCCTCACAAGGAGCAATTTCTTCCCAATGTCCCACCTAACCCAACTCCCTCAGCCTTTGCTCACAGCATAGCTACTCCATCCCTCTGGCCACCTTGGTGCCTTCTTCAGGCTCACTCCAGCAGCTCCAGATCCTTCCTGTGATGGGGATTGCCAAGGTCAAAGCATCTAAGCCCCTTTTTAGCTACTCTTATCTCTCCCACAAAGGGAGGTTGCTGTTCAAGGTGTGCTGCTGACTCAGAAGTGGAGTAGAGAACTTAGCTGGTGTATTCAAGTCCCACTGATTTTATACAGACAGGTACATGGCAGACAGGTGCAGGCAGAGGTGCACGAAAGGGCTGGGCATGCACAACGACAGTGTATTACACCAGGAGTTCCCTAAGTGCTGACTACAACCTAGAGAGCCTTTTTACTCATTGTACACCTTGGCTCCTTCAAGAGACCATCCTCAATGCAATCAACTTATTAGCACAGCCCGTGGTAGGCTTCCTCTTCCACACAGGACAAAATAAAGTAAATGAAAAAAACCCTATCCACCTGACAGCTGCAGCCTACCAAACACACCACCTGAGCTCCCTGCCAGTCAGGGAGCAAAATATTTAGGAATGAAGTAACAAAACAACTTTTCTTCTATTCATTCATCAGATGAGAGACAGCACATAACTTTTACTATTTGGGGTCACAAAAGCCAGAGTACTCACATTCAGAATATGGACACTGTGATGAACCAGAGGATTTCTGTGGGGACATCATGGCCTCAAGCAGGGGAAACCAGAGGGCCTGGAATCATGGAACATGAGGAAAGAACCAGTAAGAACAGGGCAGTGCTAAAAATGAGCTGTGAGCAATGTCAGAGGCCACTGGCCAAGACTCACTTTCACATTCTGAGAACAGAACTGCATTTCTGATGGCTGCTGTGGGACAGAGCTGAAAGTAACCTGAGAGCACAGCACTTTACTGAAATTGTGACAACAATCTGTGTTTGCTTCATTCAGTCCACAACTACTTCCCCATGACAGCGGCAAACTCTGCAGGATAGAGACAGCTCACAGACTGGGTAGCACAGTAAATGGATCCCAAATGGAAAGAGACATCTAAATTCTCTTCAAATCTGTTGTACAATGGCACAATTGCAGGGAAGAAATGGAGAAGGTCAGCTCTCACACTGGGCAGTGTGTGCTTGTGAAGAAATCAGTTCTTGACTTCCAGCCATGCCACCTCCTCAGACATGGGAACAACATTCTCTGTGCTGAGTTCACAAGCTACATAAATTACGCAGAATCTTAGGACTAAAGATGCCTTTGTGTCACTGACATGGGCAAAACGGAAACACAACCTCAGTCTGAAGAGATGGGCAAAGCCAGCTCCCTCTGCAAGAGCTCAAGGCAGCTGCATTGCCTCTCCCCTCAGAGCCCAGGCTGACACCCAGTTCAGGGGCTGTGAACAGCTCTGCAGCCACAGTGACAGCAGCAGCAGCTTTGTGCCACCAGAAGCTGGCTCAGAGTTCACAGTGCCTCTGCAGTGTCTGACTGACATTTGTGCCTGACTTCCTTCTGGAACTGGAAAGGGGGAAAGGCCGTGGTCCCATCCCTTCCTCCCCCTGACCTGAACTTTGCTTTGTGCTTCACCCTCATGAGTGAGGATTTCACTCTCATGGCTCCAAACCCTGAAGCAGCACAGGGAGAACACAAGGGGAGGCACATGGTGACTGCCTGGACATACCAGTACCCAGTGGATAGGAAGAGCAAGAGCCATATGAGGCAAAGCTTCAGGAGACACAGAGGCCTTGGTTGATTCTGGAGACACATTTTTGACTACCTTACCTCTCGCTGTTGCTGGTCTAAACTATGTGAATTCCTCTGGCAAAGATCAATTGTTTTCATTAAAGTATCTTCAATATTTTCTAGCAAGGAGGGTTCAGCTGAGCCTAAGTGTCAGAGGAGAAAAAGCAAATTACAATTATAAAAACTATTAGACAAGTTAACTCCCATTAGTTAGAACTATCAATCCTTCTGCAAAATAAAATCATGCATTCATCCAAAGTCTGCTCACTACTGAGGCAACTACATCATAAAGACAAGTTCTGATTTTTCGCACTTTTCCTGAATAGCACAATAAATTAGGCGAGTAAAACATTTCATTTAATCAAATAAGGAAGATCTTAGCTGTGGTTTGGGATACAATTAAGTAACAACTATGGGCACTGCATTTAATTAGGTGCCCACGAGTCCTTGGGCTAGTGAACAGCACATCTGTGCATACACTCATTTTCTGTGGACAGAACATTCTCACTTATCTCTCTGAGAAATTTGCTTTCAAAAAACCTACTCCCAGCTGTCTCCCACACTGTTCCCAAATAATGCCAGCTGAAGCTCAGTAATGAGTTGAATGGATTTTTACATGGGAAATGTGTTTGGTAAGCCAGTGAGAGGACCAGCCCCAATGGGAAAAGCTGACAAGGCAGCTGACCACACATACACAAACCATCCCTCACAGTGTTCAAGGTCTCTACCAAGATCAGAACACCAGACTGAGGGAGTGTCATCCAAATAACTACCATAGGAACAGTGTCACTACAATGCCTAGAAACCTGAAACAATCTCATTATACCAGGTGTCAGACACAGTCACTTCACATTTTTGTGTTTATCTGTCTGTTTTTAATAGAAAATGGAATTTAACTCGGTAAGTCTTACTTCCATCATCTTGAGTAAGCAGCAGCAACTTGCTCTGCAATCGCTGAAACAAAAGAGAGGACACAGAACAGTCAACTTGGGGGTTTACTCCCAAGAATCCTGAGAGAAATGTTTGTCAAAGGTGTGGTTACACAGGTTCACCCCCCATTTTCCTCCCCAGCACGACTAACGTAGCATAAATATCTTTCCAAATATGGAAAGGAAAGCAGGAGCTGAAAGATGATTTTGGGCTATGAAAAACAAATTTCAGCATCTATTATCTTCTAAACGTTTGAAGACTTGTCAGAAAAATATACTGATGTTCTGAGCATGCAGACACCTCAGTTTATTGGTATTTGACAGAAAGCAAATGCTTCCATGGATTCTAGTGGGAAACAAATTGAGGAACAAGGACAACATCTAACCTGAGCACAGGCCATGCCACATTCAGGATTTGGGAGTACTGTACCTCAAGCATAACCAAAAAGGCACCATGGATATCTCCCTTCTTCTCTAGTAAATATGAAGAAGCTTCATGGAGCTGATGTTTTTGGGTTATCTGAGTTGAAAGGAAAAAAAAGGTAAATGTCTGTCTGAAGAAGGCTGCCAGTGTTTGTTTATACACAAGACAATGCCAAGCAGATGGCCAGGGCTGGAAGTGCCTATGCTCCCAGGCACCTTACCCAGGCTGAGCAGCTCTCCTGCATCTTCTTTTATTTCTCAGCTTGCACTATTGCCACCACCAGCACTCAAAAATTACTAGTACAATTTCCATACAGAGAAGGAACAGTTGCTCTCCCAGCACAAGGCAGATTTTGGCAGTGCTGCTTTCCAAAAACCACAGGCCCACAATTTCATATACCCCCAACATGATTAATTAGCAGCAACATAGCCACCCTCTACTCTGCAGTTTCTCAGCAGCTTCAGAGCACTAAGGGCCCTCCCTTATTAGCCCTGAGACCCAAATCAGTGTTAGCCTATTAAATATATCCAACTGTGCTGCAGAAGCGCAGTTTAGCAGCTCAGAGGGACACAGAGTGCTAGAAACAGATTGGAAGAGCATCCAGGATCTACTCTAAGCCCAAGGTAAAGTAACTTGACAACAGTTTAAAGGATTAGGAGCTGATTTGAATGCACCCCATGGCCCCTGCTGTCATACATCTCTTTCCCACCTGGATGGTTTCCTCCAGTCTGCAGTATTCCAGAACTTTGAGTGTCTCCAAAACCTGGCCTGGGCTGTACTGACAGAGCAGCTCGATGAACTGCTCAGTGATACAGGGTGGGAGGTGCAGCAGGTCTTGGTTAATGCCTTCTCTGGAATAAAACAGGCACAAGAGACTAAAATCAAAATCTACCCCAGAAATTTGGCCGGGAAAAAGAGTTTCTTATTCAACTGTGCATTGTCTTTTATCCTTAATACAGAAGTTTAAAAATCTGGTTTTAAGAGGAAAATTATGCTCTTTCTATTAGTTACTAGTGCTGGAGGTCTCTCAGCAGCCATTTCATTTGTTCCACAACACATCCTCCTGATGTCTCAGTACAAATTAAACTCTCAAAGACGCCTGTGAAGAAAAAGACCAGCACAGACCCATCTACAGCAACTCCATGACAAAGAGGAACAAAGAATTAGCCTCACTTCCTCAATGAAACCTTACGGTCTGAGTGCTCTGTTCAGATCCTGATTGTCTGTGTCCTACAGACCTGCTCTGCATGTGTTTGAAGAAATGTTTTGTTGCTTTTTGCTTATTGTTCCTGAAATTCTTTGACTTCCTTTACCACATTTTAATGTTTCATCCCTTTGATGTACCTCACTGAGAAAGGAACTCATACTTCTTTTAGAGAAACATCCCCATTTTTCAATCCCTGGGGCTCATTATTAAGCAAACTGCTCACACGCAGAAACAGAAGAGAGAACAGAACTGTGAGCAGTGCCCATGTCCTTTTGTCACAACAGTTTCTACTGATCTTGTTTTTAAAAAGAGCAACGTGAAGGAGGAGACTTCAGAGTGAGGAGGGAAAGGATGATGCTCTCCTGGAGTCAGGCACAGCACCCGCAACTCTTAAATGAACAGCAGCTCTCTGCCACTGCATGTTACGCTTCCCATGGCAGTTCTAGGACTGGTGCATCACACAGAGAAACAGTGGAAGTTTATCCTGGCTATGAAACAGGGGGTTCTGCTGAAGCTCCTGCTAGGAAAATAAATGGATCAGGGTGTATATATTGAGTTTTATTACCTTTCTGAACACAAATTCCTAAGCAGGAGAAGATCTGTTAGTGTGCAAACTCTACAGCCATGGGGTGGAAAAGGTCTGATACCCAACATCCTCTATTTCCTGGGAGTTACAAAAGGCATATTACCATCCAAGAAAGGCCAGGAGAATGCTGTGGCTTGAGCAAGTCAAGAGAGCAGCTTACTGTGATTACAACGACTATAAATGCAACATGTCCAGAAGCAAAAGCCTTCACTTATGTACTGATCACAGTGTGCAAAGTATGAGCACAACTCCACAAAAACTGTGCCCAAACTATTGTGTTCTGACAGCAAAGAATGGACCCTGAAGGACCAAACAAGAGCCCTGAATTCCACATTCACCATCCACTCCTCCCACAACAGCCAACCTGTAAACTCCCCCAGTGCCTGCAAGGGAGTGAGTGCTCTCCCCTTTCTATGAGTAGACTAAAATAAAACAGTCTCTATCTAAAATGATCTCTTGTCTGCCAAGACAGGAAAAATGGCAAATCATGCACCTATAGAACAACAGAAAACTTCAAGTCTGGAAATAACTCTGGCACCAAGTATTCGTGGTTTCACGAGCAAGCTCACCCTTCCCTCAGCCATTTATGTCATCAAGAAAAGCAGAGAATAGACAATGGAGAGAAATCTGGAATTTGGTAATTTCTAAAACTAATCAACAGTCCTGAGACTTGCAGGTCCTGCACAGCTACATGGGATTGCGTTTACTCTAAATATAACCATATTCAATATCTCCCTAGTCTTTCCAAAAAGCAAAAGAGAAGCACTGGTTTCTCATAAAACCTGGCACAAGGGAGACCTGCAAGTGTCATAGGCAGTTGGGCACAGAGGAGAGCCCTTGGGACAAACCTTCCTGGTTTAGGAGTCTGTTAGTACATTTATAAACCCAGAACACTGTGTTGCTAAATAAGTTAATATTGGTGATATAATACATAAACAAATGGCAACAGACAATGCTTCACAGTGTTGGGTTTTTTTAGAGGAAAAAGCTCAAGAGTTTAAAATGGAAATGTAGCAAAGACTGTGATTAATGAGCTGAGCAATCTCTACTACATACTCTGTTTCCCGGGGCTGCTTTATGCTACAAACATTCAGACATTTGGTTTTAATTTCCCCAGGCAATTCCTGTTAACCCTGTTTCCTTCCTCCCCCCTTCCACCTCCTTAAAAATAAATCTCTAGCTAAATTAAATGGGCCAAATTAATCCCTAATGCAATTCCACCAACTCAGATAGTTAGACCAGCATGATGAGTCTTGTCCCCACATGATCAAGCAATCATTTGTATTTGAGACCTTAAAAAACTCACTTACTGCTCTAAGAATCTTTATTTTGACAAGAATTTTGCTTCACAAAAGCATATAAACATTTAGATTGAAAGAAAAGAGACAGTTGTTGCAGAAGAGCCTAATCACTATTTTACGTATAAATATATTACTAAGTGTAGGTGCATCTGCAGTTAGGTCTGCAGAGCAAGATTTCCCCTCCTTCCCTGCCTCTCCCAGGACAGAGTTCAGCTCCTTTCAACAGGTCTTAGGAAAAAATGACCTCACAGCACTGAGAATAGACCTAAGGATCTGAGTGTTATAAAGAAAAAGCCATGTGGCCTAGTGCACCACACGGAACATCATTCTTGAGGGAAAAGCAGAGATCTGTGGGAAGATCAGATGCAGAACATTGCTTCCCATTGCTGGTTTGAATACATCACATGTTGCCCATGATCAGAAGGTAACTACAGAAGAAATGGGTCTATTTAGCTCTAATTATGGTAGAGTGAAATTAGATATGTTTATTACTCAGAGATTATGGGAGACACTCTGTGCATAAGATTAAAATCCAGGTTAATTACTGCCTTCACTGGGTGCAAGTGATACCACAGCATAAATAAAGTCCTACTTAACATTCAGCTGGGTTTCATTTCTGCTTAACTTCTTTTTTTTTTTCCAATTAATGATTGATTAACTAAAACATATTATTTCTTTCCTATAAAACCCAACCAAGATATTTTTTGATTTTGTTTTGACCCCAGAGAAAATAGGAGGTGTGGAAATGAGGACCTTCCACACAAACATGTCCGTAAAACTCAGGAAATAACAAAATGTATGTTTGGGGTTTTGACTTTGGTTTGAGTTGGTTGGATTTTTTTCCTTAATTTACATGTTAACAAAATCCAAGAGGTAATTGATTAATTCCAGGTTCTAGCTTCCAAAGCATGCTTTTTACTCCACTTCCACAAAAACTGAAACACTGACACTTGGATTTAGATAATATTGTCTTTTCTTACTCCTCCTCTTCATTAAGCAAAATTAATTTGTAATTAATTGACAAACCAAGATCTCTCCCTCAGTTGCATTAACAATTGCTTGAAAGCAACTGGAGCTGTGAATATATAAACATCTTGTTGCATTTGATACTGATTTAACAGAAAGAGAACACTCAGTGCTGAAGAACTGAAAGAACAGCAGCAGATGGAGCAAGCAAGTAGTTAAAAAGAGGAGCTTGCAGTGAAATATGGCAGCAGTTCTGAAACAAAACAGAAATTAAAAGTGCCAGTTGACCAAAATGCTTTTCTGTTTATGTTAAACTTGGGCACCTCAGTCAAGTAACCAAAGCAGTGGGTTGAGAAGAGAAAGTGCCATTGCTGAGAAGAGAAATGGGTGCTCCAGCCCCAGGGTGACCATTCCACAGCCTGCTGGAGCAGCAGTGCCCAAGCTCCCCCCACATGCCAGAGGCAGCACATTCCATGCACTGGAGCCCACAGCACTTCCCAGGCAGGGAACTGGAGCTGGCAGGGACTCCCCTGAAGGACCCTCCCCACAACACTTCTTTTGAGCTGTCCTTCTCAACTTGGGGCACCCTGAGGAGCAGGTCACCTTTCCTAAGCCTGATCTTGGCCATAGGCTGGCTGTTGATGCACTGTTTCAAAGAATTTATTTTAATCCATGTTTTCAAGCTGCAGTTTGTAAACAGTCCAATTTTCTCCATACCTTGGATCAAGGAGACTCCTCAGGAACTGGAAGAGCAAGAACTGGTCCTGTACAACAGGAGTAGACAGAGTATTGTTATTTTAAATAATGTGCTGTAAAACAGTGATCCTTGAACTATATCCACTGAAGAAAACAGTTCCCAGCTGCTGCCTGCTGAAGGAGCTGCTTTAGGCATGTCTTGCACAAATATACTGAGGATGTGCTTGCTGACATCAGCTCTGCTTGGGGACTCCAAGCCATACTGAACCCCAGCTAAAAGCTGCAACCAGCAGCTCTGAGCCCATACATTTTTATGGCCAGAACTCTACAAATAGGCCAAATAATTGAGATGTAGGAATTCCTATCAGTGAGTGGCTACAGCCTATTTTTCTTGTGTTTCTGACACAGCAATAAGTCACCATGACTCTTAGCAATCATTTCCTAGGGGGATGACATCCCTACTGTACAGAAGCCCCAAACCAATGGAGTTTGACACTTCACCTGCAGGTCTGAGATGATGCTCTCGATCTGCTCGCTGAAGTGAATGGCTGCCAGCTCAGCTGCTTTACCTGGGCTCAGCACCAGCAGTTCCTTTGGGGGGGGAAACACAATCAAATTAATTCATTTTCATTTCACAGGCAATATAATTATGCAGCATCATTGAGCCCACCCATACTGTAACTGCACCTTTGCCTAGATGCAAGTAAAAAATAAACACCATTGCACAGAGATGTAAAAATAGAAGAAGGGTAGTTGGTAAAAAGGGATTTTTGAAAGTTGATATTTTTGCTACACACAAGGCCTCGAAGAATACAAAACTCCTCACACCAAGAACCCATCTCAGTCCTAAGGAGAGGAAGTTATTCATCAAGTTTTCTGACAACTGCCTTTACCTCCTTGCCAACAAGAAATTCCCAGCACCAACTGCAAGGCAGCAGGAAAGGGGAAACAATCAACCCTTGGGAATTTCTCAGTCCAATGGAAACAGTGTTTAACTGGCTTGAACTGAACCAAACTAGAGGTTTAAAATCAAGTTTTCTGTAACTGTTCACTGTAATTGATACCTGTCCAGACATGAAAAAGCAATTTCTTTATTGCAATACAAGGCAACAAAAATCATTTAGATGCCTGTGGGTTTGCTTTCTGCCAAGCTTGAGCTAAAAGGCTTCATATCATACAAGTTTATATAACCCGCAATGCGAGCTCTTTGCTTCTAACCCTTCCAAATGCATCCACTCTTCCAAATAAATGAGAAGCAACTGCTGCAAAACAATAGTGTGCACACGGTAACCCTTCCCAAAAGCCCCTGCTGAACCTAAAAACAAGAAAACATTTCTTTACTGAACAAAAACAACTGTTACAGCAGTAAAGAAGGAAAATTTTTAGAAATGTACATCTGGAAGAAAAAAAAAAAAAAAAACAAACTGAAGAAGTTCCTTAGCAGTAGCTTGGCCCCCAGACAAACACGGCAGCCACTGAACACAGCCAATGCCAGCAACAAACTGGAGCAAAGGGAAGCAAGGAAGAGCCTGACCATTCCATGAGCTCTTTAGGAAGAGCTGTCACAGATGATGCCTTTAGTGAGGTTTCCAAAGGAAAATCTGCCTACTCCATAAGAAGCTCTGCAATGTTTGACCCCGCAGCTTCACTGCACAAGCTCAGCCCACTTCACTGCATCCCCACGACTCTTTCACCCCACAAACCCAGGAAATCCAAAGCACCCAGGAGCTCTTAAGCACAGCAGTGCAGAGGGACACAAAGTATGCAGTGGGACTCCCTTAATCTATTTCTCTCTCTGGACAAACCCTCCCTGGGAGTCTCCAGGACTGCTGAAGGTAGGACTGCCATGCTAGAGGGAGCTGGCCCAATCTCCCTGCCCGGAATCAGTGCAACCTTCAGAGCCCATTCCCCAGCAAAATGTTCAGTGCTTGGGTTTCTGTCCTCTCCCAGGTCTGAACAACCTGCAAACATGGTACTGCTTAGGCAGCCCTTGAGGGGACAGCACTGACACAAGGCATGTAGGTGTGAGGGTAGAAAAGTGCCAGCACTGTGACTGAAGAGAACAAGACTTATTTTTTAAAGATAAATATCAAGGAACAATGGCTGTGGGATGATGAGGAAAATGAAAAGTGGCACTGATCACAGACCCCACTTTCTGCCATACAATCACCAGGAAATCCCCTCCAGACACTGCTACTTTTGCCTGAAGAAGCTGGTTTGCTGCATTCTTACCTCAGCAAATGACAGTGGTCCTAAGAGCTGAAATCACAGCTTCACCCCAGTAAAGTAAAGTATTATTTACTGTTCCAAGTCTTCTGAATGTCTGAGAGCAGGATTAACACAATGGAAAAGGACAAAAGCCCACAGCAGCCACCAGGCTGCTAAACCACATTGTTTACCAATTCCAGGAAATAGAAGATGCCAAAACGAATCAGGGAGCTGATCTCAGTGACAGCACCTAAGAAAGCTGACCCACAGAGCCCATCACCTGCCTAGCAGCTCTGGGGGACCAGGGATGCAGCGGAAGAAGGAAGCAGACACAGGAAGCAGCACAGCAGACAGCAGCTTGCCCAACCTGGAACCCCAGTTGCTCTGATGAGGTTGCAATGAGCCAGGCCTGCTCAGTCCCAGCACAACCATCCCCACCAGTTCCACAGCTCTGCCAGTACCTCTGGAGAGGGACTGCGAGCTCAGTGAGCCACAAGTCAGACAGCTGAATTCACAGGGTTTCTTTATGCATTGCCTTTTGAATCCCTCTCCCTCTTGGTCCATTTTCTCATTAGTCATGCACTACTTGCAGATGCTGGTAAAAACTAAAAGTACTCTGGATGCGCCCATTAGCTTTTTGTCTGCCTCACAGGATACAGACTCTGTGGTCATTTTCTGCTAAGGAGTGTGGTCTGCAAGGCCTGTTTTACAGATAGAATTATTTTACTGGATTACCTCCAGATAACCCTGGCAGGACTAACAGCACCTTATGGGGACCAGAAATATTATAAATTCCCCACATCTACTGACTGGACAATTACTTCAGACATCTACATCCCCTGAAGCTGACAGAGACTGAAGACATGTGAAAAATTATTAGCTGGAGAAGCCTAGCAGCAGCCAGTATCTTACAGTCATGACCCCATCGTACCCCAGGTTGGCAGTGCCAGGGCACCAGGGCTGAATGTGCTTATCAGTGTGAGGAATCAGGATGAGGAGTTGGATGCCACAGCCTGTGAGGTCAGTGATGTCCATATCCTGCCTTGCTGCTGCTGCATGCTCGCGAGACGGAACACTTCCCAATGGATCCCTCTCCTGCTCTACAGCACTCACTACCCATCACCCCCGAGAGGGCTCCATTATCCAAAGAGCAGCACTTGAAAGCAGGAAGCCAAGGAAGGCAGCCTGAATCTGAGAGAGGCACTTACATGAATGTGTGAGAGCTCTGAGCTTACGTCACAACTGCCTCAACAGCTGTGACTCAGCACCGGACACTTGTATTTATGGAAAAGCACCCAGCACATCCAAGAGCCATTAGCAGGAGCTGAGGGACCGTGGGTGCAGGATATACTGTACCTACCTCTATATGGTCCAAAGCTTTCTGCCACACCAGCTGCTTCTCCTCAGCACTGTAGCCAGGCATGGACAGGATGTTGTGGATGTAGTTAAAAACTTCTTCCTGTAAGGCACAAACCCATAAATGCTGCAGTGTGTTCTGCAGCACCACTGACAGCAATGGCTTTTGGAAACAAGAGTGTTTCCCACAGCTTTGGGATGACCTCAGGGCTAGTCCTCTCCAAGCAGGTCAGGATGAGTTATCTGCAGGGAGGCTGTATGTCCCTAAAGAGTGAAGAACTGAAAGGAAAAGAGAGCCAAGAGGAACCTGACGCTAATGCATTAAGCACTGAGGTCAAAGAGAATTGTTCTTCCCCTATTAGAAATGTCTCCTTCTTGCCCACAGGGAAAAAGGAGAGGACATCACTTGAGCTAGGAGCACAGGCAGAGAGAACACAGCCAGAGGGTAGCTCAGTTTTCCCAGCACATTCCTGAGCTGCTCCCTGACAATGGCCTTTCCCCCAGGCTCTGCTGCACTGTCCCCACCTCGGGTGCTCTCCTGTGTCATGGTTTTTGACCACCTCACTATCACGATCTCCTCTTCTGACTCCTTCACCCACACAACGTTCAGCATTATGAGTTTATAAGGACCTGGTGAAGTCACATTTACCAGACTCTCACCTCAACTTCTGTTGGTGGTAGCGAAGGGAATACCTCAAAAACTGTGGCAGGTATGCATGCCAAAGATAACGGCAGAGAGATAATAAGGGCAGAAAGCCTGCGTCCAGGGGAAGAAATGGGGGGGACCAATGGCAGAAACAAAAAAGTACTGCAGTTAGCCACATCTGCAGTAAATCCCACCTTGCACTCAGGTTTGATGTACTAGCATTACATTTAAAAATAAAGAAAAACTCTGAAACTTAAAAAAAAAAATTCAGCTCCTCTCCACTAGACAAACACAAACAGCTTTGACTACAACTAAGAAACTTCAACTGTTAAGGGCATTTTAAGGTAATTATGCTAGAAGAGCAAGGCAGCTGTGCCCAGTCACTGTGGCCAGCAGGACAGGCTGCATGGCCACAAAGCAGATAGGCCAGGAGGACCAGAGTCACTCACCTTCCTCAGGGGATCCCGCAGGTAACAGCCAATGATTTTGTCATAGCGAAGCTGCCGTTCATACATGAACTCACAAATCTGATAGCTGAAAGGAAGGGAAACTTCCCATGTCAGGAAAACCACTCAGCTGAGCCAGCACAACAGATAGGCAGCATTTGGAAGTGTCTTACATTGGGGTTTTCAGCACACAGGCTGGGTGTACCAGCCTCAGGCCAACCTGCCGATCAACCTCCCTCGTCTGAGAAATTATCACACAGAACAGAGAAAAGTGGAGTTACTAAAGGGAGAGGCAAGGGACAGAGGACAGCAATTCTTAATTAAATCAGGTCTCATAGGTTCTGCTATCAGACATGATCTTCCTTGTTTCCACAACACTCTGCTCCAAGCTAGATCAATCCACTACACTAATTTGAAGAAATTCACTGAACGTGACTCAACAATGTGTTATGACACAGCTTCCTACCTTCACATCTTAACAAACATCTTCAATATTTTGAGACTTTACACAAAACCAAATGTAACAGAATCAAGCCAAATGAAGAGTCTGACAATTAATATTACACTATAGATATTTCAGCTCTGATGGAAGTGGCTGAGCTGGGGGCCCTGGCTGTCAAATTCTCTGAAGCAAGGAGAAAAAAATGTGTTTATTGAATCTGAAAAATTTGATTGAGTTACTCCTTTCAGGACACACAGGAGAACAGGCATGGGACACCCCCCACTGCTCCTTTGCAGCATGGTGGATTCATTCACGTAACACCCAAACTCATGGCCTGGATGAAGATGCCCTCCCTGGCTGGCTCTGCTCTGGCATGACGAATTCTTTCTGGAATCATAAAGCATCTCAAGGAGATGCTGGAAATTTGTCTGTCCTACTCAATTCTAAAACGAGTACCATGGGGGTGGCTCCAGACCCCTTCACACTTTTAAATCTACCTGTAGGTCTCACCCCAACCAGGCATCTCCATCTGCCAGGGGTACAGCATTCCAATATACAACTGTACCTCTGAACACAGCCTAGGCTCTAGGATAGGGAGTTGCAAAACCCATCAAGTCCCACAGGATTCTCCTGAAGGGTTTCCACAGCTCTACCCCTTCTTTACTTAATAATACTTTCTCTGAGAACACCCAGGAAAGAAAGTCTGGATCTAAAATTGAACATCTTAAATTAAGCATAACGCGAATGCACAGGGAAAATAACTCCAAACACAGTTGCAAAGAAGAAACAAGAAAAGTGGAGCCAAAAAAGAGCTGTGGAAGAGATTTAAAGGCAGTTTTAAGATATTGTGTCCAGCAACTCACAACTCAGCTTTCTCTGCCATTTGGATAAGGCGGCTCTCTTCAAACTGCACAATCCCTCCTGCTTGGAGCAGCTCTAAAAGGACCTGCAGAGATTGAACACCAGTTACTTACAGGGCAGCAACAGCAGCTGAACAGCCAGTGCCACTACAAGTACACTGCTCCCGCCCCATTAAACATGGTAAGAATACAGGGCTGACTTAACTTGTTAATTGATTGTCCTTTAACTAGGAAGGTCATGAGCTTACGAGAACTTTCCTGACTCTGCTCTTGCTCCTACAGGCAATGCTGGGGTGGGACCCTTCCCTCCTGCTCTGCCCAGCACTTCCCAATATTCCCATGCCCATGTCTTGGGCATGTAGACCCAAAGGCCATACTCTCTCCCAAGGCCAAATTCTGCTCCACAGCCTGGCCTTGCCTGGTGCTCCAAGGAGAGCTCCCTGGAAGCTCTTACCTGCTGCCTCTCGGAATGCCGGGAGTCGTCATCCGGGCTGCACAGGAACTCCAGCACCTGTGCCAGGGGTAGAGGTTGGTGTGAGCCAGGCCTGGCCGCACAGCTGGGAGCACAAACTGACCAGCACACCCTGAGCACCAGCCATGGCAACAGTGAACCACCACACAATGGGGCCACCTGAATGCACCTGGTCCTGGAACCAAACTGGGAATACTGGATAGCAGAGAACTGCTCAAAGACTCCTGAGAGCGAAACACAGGATCTAGAACTAAACTTGAGGGAACCCACGGAATACAGAACTCAGGGAATCCCATGTTTCTGCTTCAGACTACACACCAAACAGCTGCCATCGCAACACTGACCCTCTCTCCTGGACTGTGCCATCTCATCAGGAAAACAGGAAATGACGTAATTCATAAAATTTAATGTATGTGGACTGAAAGTGTTTAATCCAAATCTGTTTAGCCTCCACAGAGTTCTTCAGTCTTAAATTAGGACCAAGGACATATACATTCTAATTCATTTCTATTAGTGCTCCTACCCCCCTATTATCATCACAGCACAACTGCTGTAGTCAGTGAAGTCTCTTCCCCAGTCCCAGGAATTTCTGGGACTTAAGGTGGGATACAAAGTTAACTCATGCAAACTTCGGGCATGCATTGGTGCAAATGCCTTTTTCAAACAGCAGAGAAGGTAGTGGCTACCTGAACTAAAAGTTACCAACTACATTTATGTGCTCTATAAGCTCACGAATGTAATTTTAGTTGACACCCCTTATCCCAGACTGGCTTGGACACTTCCTAGGACGTGATGCTGTTTGTGCCACAGTTCCAGGCAAGCTGAAACATAGTATACTGTGCTTCCATGGTCTGTCCTATTCTTCTCCTGGGAAAACACAGCAATGGCCCAGCAAGATGCCACCTGGTTATAATGCACCAGTACTTCCAGACCTGCCCCAGCCTACAGCACTGGCCACACTTTCTGCAGTGGTGCAGCCTTCTTGCAAAGTCACACACACTCAGGAATACTTGCCTGGTCAAACAGTGTTCTGTTGACAAACAAGGTGTTGTTTGGCTTGGCAAGCTGCCGGGCAAGGAAGGTAAAGAGACAGCCAACCTGTGACGGGGTGAAGTCAGAATTCTCCACCATGACCTGAGAAATGTTGGAGAGAAAAGGGAAAAATAAACCCACAAGGGATTGATTCTGCAGCTGCCTTTGGGAAAGTAACCGGGACAAAAAGAAACCCCTGGGAGCCATCATATCTCCTCCTGCTCCAGACACCTCCTGGTATTAGTCCACCCTCAAGGTCAAACACAAGCTCCCTTCCCCAGCATCCAGCTGTGTCACCTGAAGACACAGGCAGTACATGTGTCCTTGCTAGAGCACTTCTGTCCCAAAGCTGAAGAGGCTCCACCTCTCTGCCATAAACTCAAGGGAAGAATTCTTGCATGTCCCTGTTTTTCAGGTGTGAAGAGGCTCCAAACCCACATTTATCTCTGCCTCTGTAGCCCGTGTTGATCATGGGACATGGAACAGCTTCTGAGCAGAGAAATGCTGTCACACTGTTAAAGTATAATTATTATAGGAGAAAACAACTCCAAACACCTCATTTCAAGCCCCAGGCACACACCACTTCAATTGTGGCATGCAAAGAACTGCTCTAATAGCTAAGAAATGACTGCGGGTTTGGGGAAAAGACTTTCTCACATTATATTAGCATTAGTCTAATAATATTCAGAGAAACTCGTGGCTGTGCTGACTTAAAATTACAGAAAAAATGAATATTTAAGAGTCACTACAAAAGGGATTGGAAACCCAGGAAGTGCTTTTCACCTGTCTGGTGTATAAAACACAAGCCTGATGTGTCCTGACTTGGTGTCTCCTACTTCAAAAAAAATCCTAAACCCTAAGTGAAAGTGAAATGCCCCTGTTTGGAGAGTCCCCTGTAAAAGCAGTGTGTTTAAGCTTGGAGGAAATCCATCACCTGGACAACTCTGTCAGCTAAGACCTAAGAACTGCTGTAGCAAAGCCTCACCAGGGAGCAGCTCACAGTTTATAACCACATTCAGCTGGAGCTGGGGGGAGTAGATTTCTTCAAGTGATCCAGAGTTCCAGACCCCCAGAGGATGCTAATGGTTTTGTGACACAAGCGAGGCAGGCAGGCCAGACACATTAGAGAATCAAGCAGAGCTCTGCTTGAGACACCAGCTAATGTAATCATTCTTTTTCAGTTTTCATTTTCTGTCCAAAAATGTTTTTTCTTACAGGAGCCTGATCAGAACAGCACTACCTGACACCATTAAAAAATTATTCACTGAAACATCTGGAGTGTTTTATTAATTTTAGCTTTGTTTTTCACAAACTGAGTCCTTGTCAGTCTATGTGAAGGTGAACATACTGCATCCCTGGAATACAGCAACTTCCCAAGGCTGCAGGCCAGTCACACAGATGATACATTTGGCAAAGTTTGGATCAGCATGAGCAGAATGTCTATGTTCACCAAATTATTTCAAAAGCACAGCTACTTCCTAGGTGCTCTCTATTGCTAATGACAAATTTAAATTGAAAGTTTCAAGAGTTTTTAACTTTTATCCAAAGGACAGCAGATTCCAGACAAAAGGACAGTTTTCATAACACTACACTGTTTGCCTGAAGATGCAATGCTGCAGCCCTTCTCAAGCTGGCCTCCTGTTGTTGGAGCCACGACAAGAACACGTCCCCAGCAGCTCTGGAACATGGCTGCAGTGTGCCACCTCCTGCTAACAGCAGCTCAAGACACAAACCAGAGGGGCTGAGCCAGCACAGGGCTAAAGTACCCCTCAGAGCCACTCTCTGTTTGGGCAGGCTCACAAAACCCCTCACAGTGGCATTGTCTCAGCCCACTGCAGCAGCACTGCCACCCAAGTCACTTACTGTGCCCTTGTCTCATCTATCAGTGATGACAGCCACAGGGAAATGCTACTTATGGTATGTTTATATATAAACAGCTTCCAAGTGGAGTCATTCATGATTAATGGTGACAGCTTGGAGGGGAAAGCAAACAGTGCTTGGCAGCAAGAGCTTTTAATGGGAACATCCATTGCTGGGAACAGGGGCTAGGGATGACAAGTGATTTCCAGAGCACCAGGCTGATAACTGACATTCCTCTTCTCTTCTAAACTAAAGATAGGCCTGTCACCCTGGAAATGCTGCATCCCAAACATAGCATTTACAGGCACAGATTCAGCAGAAAAGCAGTGGCACTCTGCCAAGCACAGGATACCTGGGACCTTTTTACCTGCTTGGAAGGAATCAGGGAGTAGATTCAATGAGAATCAGCTTAACAGTGCAGAGACGAAAAATTTGACAAAGTACCACCCAGGTGAAATCACAGGCAAGCACACCTCTCTGCCAGCATATTTAAAGTGCATGAATCATCACTTCTGAATATTCAAACAACAACTTTGGCTGAGGTGAATCCATGGTCCTGCCCAGCACCTTTTCAGAGGTGTCAGCCAGGGCAGGACTGGGAAGACTTCCTCCAGATTACAGGCTGTACTGCAGAGCATTGCATACAATCAGTCACATACAAACACAGTTCATTTTTAGGCACACTCACTTTCAGAAGAATGTCCACAATTCTCTGTTGATATTCCACGGCTTGCTTATCATTCTTGAAGTCTTCAAAAGTCTGCAAGAGGCAAAACACTGACACCTTGAGCAGAATCCCTCAGAGTAACAGCAAACACAAAGCAGCAGCCACATCACTCAGCAGACAATGCTGGTTTGTGTCCTTTCTCTGCATATCCCTAAACAGCAGGTTCTGAGATACAATTTGCTCTTTTATAACTACCAAAATGGTTTGCACACATTCAGATAAAAGTAAGGGGTCCAAATAGACACAGGAAATTCTAGAAACTTGGAAAATAAGAAAGACAGATTTCCATGCAGGAGATAGAGATAGGTACTAGAACACTCTTTAAAATACATTATTCTTGTTTTACCTCTGTTTTAAAGCCTCTATGCAGTGAAATTCCGGCAACAATGTCACATTCATTGCTCTGTATTTAAGGCTACAAAGGACTACAGTGATTCCCTCTGATATCTTATAGAACAAGAATCAGAACTGTTCCCACCCCAAGCCAGGAACTCCTGGTTTAGCTAAAGCATGGATTTGTTGACAGGAACCTCACTGATGATGGGAGAACTGGCCCTGCATTTTCCTCTCAGAAAGCTGGGGTCTCTTACCAGAGCCAGCACATTGAGGAATTCCCGCGTGTCGAAGTGCAGCAGGGTCCGAACATAGGGATACACCTCCTCATCCACAGATCCCTCAGCTGAGTGCAGCCGGATCAGAAACTCAAACACCTGCATGGACAAGGCAAGCAAAGACAGCATACTTCCTATGGATTTCAGATAACTGGGAACACAAGTGCGTGGGAAAGCAGCACTGTTATCTGCTTTGCACTTAAGCTTTAAAGTCCCTTAAGAGTCCATCAGTTCTTAAGTGTTTTCTGTGGATTGCCAGCCCCTCCTTAGACTCACCAACCAATTTAAGATCAATCAAAATTTAAGATCAAACAAAAATAAAGGCTTATTTATACTTGCAGAGAGAAGCATGTGAAATTAGAAAACTCCCTCCCCTTCCTGGCAGCTTTCCTGGGAAGCTGTGCAACTCCTTATCCAGGGTACAGCTCCTCTCCTTGTCAGCAGTTCACCTGGGGAGAGCCAGTCAAATCTGCCCCCTCACTGTGAGGCACAGAGCTTCTGGCACTGCAAAGACTGACTGAGGTGCTTTTCAACTCTGTCTCTTCCACTGACTTTTCAGTTCATGATAGCTGAGAGTATCTTCAAAAATAAACTCCCTTTACTGAGCCCGTGACAGAGGTGTCCAGATGGCCCCAGAGAACCAAGAGGGCAGGGCCAGCTGCAGGTGTCTCACCCAGGCTCACCAGCAGAGCTGGCTGACAGCAGGAAGGGAGCAGGTGGCTCCAGGCTGGAGCAGCACTCGGGAATACATGTTGGGTACACACTGGGATCCCACAGACAACTGACAGTCCCTGTACTCTCCCAGCCACCCTCTAAAAGTGTCATGTTCCCTCATTTACTCCTGTTCTGAGTAATCTTCTGTCAGCTCAGTGGCAGTGAATCCAGCAGGAATTAGCAGTTTGCCTTTCAGATCCACACCTTCCCTGCTGGCCTCCTCAATCCCAATCTGGCAGCTAGGAATGCTTACAAAAACAAACCAAACCCGCCAGACAAAAAGGTGTTACTTAACCCCAGCTCCCAGGAACACCACCAGGAATCACAGAAATTAGAGGCTGAGGGCTCTTCCCAGGGCTGCTGCTGCTGACTGGGCTCCTGCTTCCCCTTAGAGCCTGAGCAGGGGACAACCCAACAACCTTGGGAGGGCAACAGCCAGTGCTTGGCCCAGCAAAGTGGAATGGACTGGTTTGCACAGCCGCTGAGGAAACGGGCTGCAGGAACCCAGGGCTACCACATACATAGAGCTACAAGTTCTGGACTAGGAAACAAAATCCAAACACAGAAAAAACACAAACAAAAACCGGCTGTTCCATTGTACTGCAAAAAGAAAAGTGCAAAAGAAAAAGCATTTCCTCTCATTGGAACCTTGAAACTGAAGTGAAATGCTAAAAACACAACAAAAATACTTGTTGTAAAATCAGCCAGAAACTCAGGAAGAAGTTTTGTGAGCGTAAAAAGTGATGATCAGGAACATCCTCTCTTTCAAGAAATTGTCAGATTAGTCCAAAGGAGTCAAAAGCCTTCAAGAAACCTACAACCAAGAGCTACTTAGAGACATTTTTCCCCAGTGTCAATCCCGTGTCACATGCATTTCAAAACAGTGAAGACCCTCCCATATTTGACACATTAAGTTTACAAAGAAGAAACAGCTACACATTTCTAGTAACTCTGTGGTAAATAATAGGCAAAAACCCCAATCACTGAGAACTCTGTGTTCCCACACCCCAGTTTATTATTGGAAGAAAAATACTATATTTAAATGTTCAGACTGTAACAACTGTTTGATTTCATCCATTAAAAACTAATTTTGTAATTACAGTCATAAGACAAAGATACAGTTATCAGACGGATAATAGTTTTCCCTTGGAAACCCATGAAATAAGACACATGCAGCTTCTTCTAAAAACCTCATACGAGCAAGCTGCCTTCTGAGAGGTTTCTCACCTGATTTTTCACCAAAGGTACCAGGTCTTCAGGAATATCACCCAACGGATATGCACGGCCTGCCAAGCAGCAGCTACAGAAAAGGAGAGGGAAGGCAATTTAAGACACCTGACATTAAAGAGATTGAGAATTATTCATTTCTTGACCTATTTTACAGGATGCTCTTAACACAAGGCAAACCAATTTATTTTGTAAAACATGAAAGCGAGAAGCATCCCAGGCAGCACTGCTGTTAATACACACTCAGCCAACACACTGCATGAATCTGCAGCCATTCCACAGCAGAAAAGTAATGGGAAAACTGAGTATCTCTCACAAAATTCTTAATTTTGGGAAGCTGGAGTAATGCAGAAGCTAATTTCACAATCTTGCACAGACTCCAGAAAGAGGAATTCACTCATGAATCCCTTCTGTGCAAGCTCCTACAAATGACAGAGAACCCAGCAAGGAGCAGCTGAGCACAACTATCCCAAAAGGCAGAACATGACCTGCTACAAAACATGAGGCTGCAGAGCCCTTGGTCAAGGAGCTCTGTGTCTCACACACACAACAAAACCAGATCGTGACATTAAAAACGTACATCAGCAGTAACTTGGCCTCTAAGCCTCCAACCTGATCCCTCCTATCCATGCACACCATGAAGGGATTATAAATTTAAGTGAGCTGTAATGAGCACTCACTGCTATTTCACACAATCTCTCAGAACCTGAAGTTCCCAATAAGGTTCTGCAACTACAGCAAGTTTAAAATCTGGTGCCACCACTAAGCAACCCCTCACACTTTCTGAAGGACCTTACCTTATATACACAAGCAGCTTGTTGCCCATCACCACCTGCTCATCTACAAAACAAAAATTACTTGTCATCCTTTCTTCACAAGACAAGAGACAGATGCAGCTCTTCTCCCCCCCCCACAGTTTATCATACAAAGTTGAGCAGCTTTACACACAGTAAATAGTACTAGAACACTCTTCTGTTCTCCAAGACCCTTATATTGGGTATGTATTCCCTTTTTGCATCTCTTCGTTGGCAGTGACTAGGGATATTCAAAATAACAAGTATCAAAAGCAGAGGCCTTAAAAGGAAAAGCATTCTGTACCTGTGAGAGACTTTCCAGCACTCAGTGGAGGAGCAATGACTTTGAACAGCTTCTGTAACAAGAAAAAAAGGCAGTGCTCAAGCAGCTGGAAAAGCTCAAAGCAAAGAACCTGTGTGGTTTTAAAGCTGAGATCAGCAGGGTGTCTTCCCACAGAAATTCTTTATCACCATGTCTTCTAATTAAAAGGCATAAAGGACTCCAAGACATGGCAAAAGATGCTTTTCACAGCTGATTTTATGAAAAAACAGCTTTCATTCCATCAGCTCTAATCCTAAGCACATGCCACACTAAAGCAGAGCAATGTTCAGCAGTCCCAGAGGTCAATCACAGCATAACCCACTAGCCCCACATCCTGTTCCTGTATATCCTGTCACTAAACAAACCTCCAGTCCATTCAGCAGGGTCACCAGAGCCTCGTTTGGGCATGGAGAACGAGAACTTGTCTAAACACTTGCCTCTAGAAAGCAAAGTTATTTGTACTCACACAGCTATTACTCAGTTTTCAGAAGTCCTTAAAATTACGACCACCCAAAGAGCCTCCTTCCTTAGAAAAAATCAATGAGATAACAGCTGCTAAAACTTAGGCAGGTGAAGATTTTCCCATTCCAATGGTCCCAGCTCTCTATTTCAGCACTACTGAGAAAACACCAGCAGTGCTTCCATGATGAAACACACTGGGGTTGTAGAGCCACTGGCACATCTCCAGAAAAACCAGCAGAATCAACAGGGCCTTCAGAGAGAGCCTTACAGTGAGTCCCGTGCTTCCTGCTGAGAGATCTCTTCCAAGTGCTCAGAACAAGTCCTGCCTCGACCAAAGGCTGTTTCTGGCCTTTTGTATGAATTGTGTACATGCAGTCTCCTTAAATAATCATGTTATTATCTTCTACTGCTTTTCCTTTTTATTTTATTAACATGACTATATTTCCTGCCCTAACTCTGCAGAGGATTTCTGCCTCAGCAGGGAATTTGGTGTTCTAAAGCACAGTAGTTATGAATTACTTCTCTCCTCTACTGCATCCAGTCAAATAAACTGCACATACCACACATGATTTCCCCCTTGAAATGGAAATGAGCAAGAAGGCAGAATACAGAGAATAAAATAAAGCTTTGGGTTTGAAATGCTGTTTCTCAGGAAGAATGTGTGCTGAACCCTTCTCGCAGGAGCACCTCTCCTACCTCCATGGGACTGATGAAGTCGTTCATCCCGCTGTTGTAGACGTAGATCATGGCATCGTACAGGCGGTTTTCCCAGCACAGGAGAACCACCTGCAAGGTAGCAAAGCACAGGGCAGCTACACAGCTGCTCCTAGCTCCAAGTTTTCTCACTCCCCAGGCCCTGTTCTTGTACTTCCATCACCCAAGAGTACAACTTAAAGCAGAATGAGAATTCCCACTTTCAGAACCAGTCTCTATGAAAACCCCAACCCCCCCAAAGGAGTGTCCAACTTACTGCTCACGCAGCAAGCATAAAATCTGTCTAGATTCTAACATTCACTTGAAATTAAAGATTAAATTTTAAAAATTCAGTTCTTCAAAAACCTTGCTTGCAGTAGTTTGGTTGAATTCACTGTTAGAGAATCATAACATCAAGTTTCCAAACAGCTTCACCCTTGAAATGGAAAGCCATGCCATCAGAAAACAGGACTGCTGAGCAGGAACCCCTCCCTGCTCTACTAACAAACACAACTCCAGCTTTCTGTGCTCCTGCAGCCTTTGATGTCAGGTAAGGTACTCAAAATGGGAAAGAGTGACTGGAGATAACCCTGAAGGATTTTCCAACACATTCAGCTGCTGGTGCATTAACCCATGCCAGGACAAAAAGTGAGGGAGCAAAACACAGCCACACTGTACAGATCCCAGCTCACTGAATTTGACCTCAGGGACACAGGGAAACCCCACGTCATGCTATGCTTAGAAGCACAAGATGTTGTAACTGCTGATTTATTCAGAGGAGCTCAATACACTATGAAACACAACCACTCACCTGCTGTATATCTAAACTGGTGATATCCATGTGCACAATGCAGGCTTCCAAGTTTTCCAACCTGTTCCTGTCTTGGAAATGAAGCAGCAAGTCTTTCATCACTTGAGCTGTGATTCCCATAAGCTTATCACTCAAGATATATGGCTCCAAGCACTCCAGAAAGATGCCTTTGGCTACAGAGTTCTCACTCATCTTGTCATATATCTGGTTAAATAATAGATCCCTAGGAGGAAGGGAGAGTTCAGTTATCAAATAATTTTATTAAAATCTCCTTGCTTATCTGCTTTCCAAGGGCTCCAAATTAAATTCCATTTTCTCTGTATCTCCCAGGCTCAGGAAGTGAACGCCCTGTTCAGCTCCTGTACTGGGGCAAATTACACAGCATAAATCAGCTATGGATGTCGCAGGAAAAGAAGTGCTGTTAGAAGGGAAGCAATGAGGATGACAGGAAAATCTGTCAAGGCAGGTTCTTGGTTTGAAGCAACTTTTCTTCCTCAACACACCAATGCAAATTCAAGAGATGGTTTTGTGTGAGTACTGAGTTCCTGATTTCGGTACTGTTTTTTAGGCACTCATCTGAACTGTGATGTGACATGTGCTCTGGAATGATGTGATGTAATTCCTCTGCACCACCACGTGGTGTTACAGGAAACAGCACTGGGGGCTACCTGGGGTGCTGGGGTCTGCCCTGGGGGACAGGCCTGCAAGCCCAGACTTACATGCGCTGCAGCAGCAGACAGTAATCCACGATGACAGGCACCACATCCTGGGGAACAAACACAACAAAGTTGTGGGGACTGACTGGCAAAAACCCTGCCAAGCATGAAATGCAGCCTGGCCAACACAGAGCAGAAACAATGAGGTATCTGACTCAGCTGGTAGCTGGCACAGTTACAGGTTTTCCATATGCTGGTGCATATGGAAAAAAGCTCTACTGACACTCCTGCAGAGCACAGAGAGCACACAGGTTCTGCTCTGCCACCCACTAAACCCAAGTCCTGATTTTGTGAGTGCACACAACAGGGAAGAGTTGAGCTACCACAGCAAGGTTTTTAAAAAATAGACAAGTAATGTTTGCAGCAAAACAAAGTTAATTTAAAAAGCCAAAAGACTTGTACAAGAGTCCTCTGGAGCACCATACCTGAAAGTGCTGCTCCATGACCTGGATTTTTCCTTGGTCAGGACATTTCTTCAGAGTGCGATCGGTGTAATGGAGAAGGATTTCAACCATCTGAATTACAATAAATAAGAAAACTCATTCAAATCCTATACTGAGGCCTTACTTGGTAGCACATTTCAGACTGGCCTGGGGGTTTGCAGCACTGTAAACTCTGAGGTCCCATTTTGGGTATGAAGTGCTGTGGGCAGGAAGGAGCAGAGGGAAGAGGCTGCCAAGACATAGTGGTGTGACAATGGCACAGAAGTGCCCAGAGGGATACTGAAGGCCTACACTAACTTGAACTGACCACAGAGCTGGGTAGCCAGCCAACAGACAGTTTTCAGGCTGGTGAACACATCCTGATGCACAAGGCTCATCTAGGCCATGACCTTACCCAAAGCTTAAGTTAAAGTATATTACACAGCAAAACATAGCTACCTGTAAATATAATAAGAAGAACAGAGCACAGCTAAATAATTATTGCAATAAGTGTGTACTTTAAATACACCCCTCCCAGAAGCAAGTTCCTGCAACAACTGAACTGGATCAGTCAAAGATTTATTCTGTGTCCACATAAACACAGAGCACAGTTTCCATCCTGAGAGTCAGCAAGTCACATACTGATGGACACAAGTCAAACAAAGGCCAGGAACCTCAAGAGTTACCTACATAAAAGGTTTCTCTTCACTGTGAGGGGACCAGAGATCTCCAGGCACGTATGATGATGTCTCCTTTTGGATTGCTAATGCTGCAGATTTTATCCCCACCTCTACCCAATATTTCCAAGTTTTTTTCTAAAATTCTGCTTCCAATTTTAGCAAGAGAGGAACATGCACATGTTCTAGAATTAGTTGGATTAACTCATGGAGGACAGAAGCCATTCCTTTCAGGAACACAGCATCACACCAGCACACACGAAAATCCAGTTGGGAAGAGCTCAGGGACTCACTCTGTCAGCAATGACTGCCTTCCTCTTGCTTGTGTCCCCAGTCAAGCCTAGAAAGAATGAGGGAGTGGGATGAAAAACAAAGCTTTTCTCATCTAAGCTACCAGTAGAAATAAAAATCTCCACAGTTCAGATGCTAACACAACTACCCTTGAAATGTACAGGTCAGGATATGTAAGTACACAGTTTTGTGTTCTACTTTTAGCCCCCTCTTCTTCCAAAGACTTTGTTCTCCTCACTTAAAGATTGTTCCAGCACAGGAATGGCAAGAGTAGCTCCAAGTGCTGTTTAACACTGAGAGAACAACTAATGGAGAACTGTCAAAGACTGTACATGAGAGTAATTGCTGGAGGAGGCCTTGATGCAAAGAAGCTGAATAAAGTCCACTAAAAGGGGAAAATATCATAAATGTCAACTAAAAAAGACAGTTTTTCATTATTCAAAGCATTAGTATCTGCTTTATTGTGCTACATTCGTGCACTAAAACAAAACACGTCTTCATATTCCAGCAATTTCACAGCAAGATCCTGTCCTGGGAACTTGCATCTCATCTGTCAAAGCCATTGAAGTTATTTGCTGTAAAATTAATGTGTCCAGTACAAATCTGACCACACAAGTGACAGTTTCTGGCAGAATTAACATACTTCTCAAGCAACCTCTTTCACAGGAAACACGGTGCCAAAAGTCAGCGTGATTCTTTCAGTTCCTTTTACAGCCAGGGGAGAGGACTGGATCAAAGCACCTGCTTGGCAGAGCTGACAGAGAATCACACTAAAAGACACCTACAGCTCATGCATGGCCTTCACATATATTTTAGCAGGTTGGATATGGAACATCTGGATCCACCTCCTTCATGGCAAAGTGACAACAGAATGGAGTCACACACAGATCAAGCCCGACTTTCATTTGAAATGAGCAAGTTGCTGAAGGGACTATGGTTAAAGAAAGATCCAAAAAAATCAAACTACTCCATATAAAGGTTGCTTCTGCCAAAATCAAGGCAACACATCCTATTTTCTTCAATTCAATTCTGTTTCCCTCCCCTAAAAAAGTGATTCCTGTATGTGCAAATATTTAAAACCATCCCTAGAGGTTTCAGTTAAAAGCAAACAAGCCCAAACTTACCTACAACAGCCTTTGCTTTACCTTCATAAAAGGACCAAGCAAGAGCCAGGGCATCTGTGAGACGTTCTTGTTTCAGAAGGTGGTCAACTCTCTAAAATAACAAGGAACATTGGACCTCAGAACTACAGAAAAGATGATTTCCTCCCCTTTAAGACCAGCATTTCCCAGTAGTGGGTGATGGTTCCTGACAGCAAGGCAACAAGACACCTCAGAAGCTCTCACCACACTGCAGTAAAGGACAGGATCTCAAAGAGATTCTCTCAAATGGAAATTTTCTGCTGGACTAAATGTCAGGCCCCAGTACATCAAGTCCCTATGGGTGGACATTTTAAGTCATATGCTTGATTGATGGAGACCCCCAGCATTACTGACTGTCTGATAAACAGAGGATAAAAATTTTCCATTTCCCATCCTTGCCTCATCACTTGGAGCATAACTTGGAATGAACAACTCTACCATGCTCTCAGTGAAGTGTGTACTCATCCTAGCCCCTATTTTCTCCTGAGCTCACAGTCAGCAAGGACTGAAGTAGATCACAAGTCATAAGTATTTTCTGCTTTAAGGAACTATTAACACACAAGGTTGAGCACTACTTGGTATGATAGGTCAGTGTCAAAGAACTGTTTGAGAGAAGCGAGATTCCAGGTCTCAGCCCACCATCCTGTCCCTGCAGCAAGAACTAACTCTCAGCTTCAACCTAATCACCATACACTGAATTCAAACTCCTGGTTAAGTCTCTTCTGATAAAGAGGCACAACTGCAACACAGCAGAAACCATATAGTAATTTAGACAGGGGTGGTCTCAGAGCACAAATCATGTTTGACTTTTGAATTCCAGGAAAACCTGTACCTGAAATCATGGATCAGAACAAGACTCTTCATTACAGCTTACTAAATCAAATTCAGTGGTGAATGGCAGGAGACAATACCAGCAGAGAGAAGCAATCCTGGTAACTACAAGTTCAACAGAGCTCAACTGTTCATATCCTATTGAAGGTCCTGGTAGAATGTCATGTGAAGGAGTTTATAACCACAGATGAGGACAACAGCCCTAAAGTAACCTAAGCAAGAGGAAAAATGGTGAATGTCACTGCTTAAAGAAGAAATATGATATTGCAAAGAAATGGCTACCAGATCTCATTGGAAATCAGTCTAGAAGATGACGCTTGATTCATTGAAGCCTTCTACATATAGGCATCAGCTGAATTTACTACTAAAGTTTGCTGATGACCAACTGGCAGCATGTGAGGTGAGACAGAACAGAAAGACGTGAGAGATGTGCCCCTGAAGCTGCTAAAAGAAGAATGATGCTACCCAAGCTGCAAGCAACTTGCAGCAGAAATCAGTTTGGCTACAGGGCACCACTGAATCTCCAGAGTGCCCAAGTCACTGACATCATGCAGCCAAAGGAACAGAAAAATTAGATCCAAGGATGCATGAGAAATGACAAATCTAGCAGAGACTGTGAAGATGGGGTGACACTGTGCATGGCACTCGTAAGACCTTAGGCAGAGCAATAAGTGGCAAACTGTTTGCCCATGCCCAAGAACCTGAGCACACAGGACACACAGAGAACAGGGACTACAAATAAAGAAAGGAATGGGAAAGTAATCTCACAAGAGAGCTGAAAGAGCTCTGCTTAGCCTTGCAAAACAAAGCCTGAGAGAGAACATGCACATACTGAATAAACACACTGCAAAGCGATGATGCAGAAAGGAAAACAGCTGTTTGATTCAAGTGAAAAGTACAAGACAGGAGCAGATCTAAACAGATCACTGAGAACTTTAGTGTAGGCATTGATGAGGTTTCAGCTGTCAGAAAAATGATATTCCAAAAAAATCTTCAACCAGCGAAGACCTAAATTCCTATGAACTTTCTAGGTAGTCTTTACTGAATTTTATGATGCAGGTCCTGCAGTAGCTGGAGATAAACTCCAGTGAAGCAGGTTCTCTTTCACTCCTGGATACTTGTGTGGCAACAGAAGGCTTGCATCACACACTCTTCCTAAGTCATGCATTGCACTAACAAAAGCTAATACAGAGCAAGGTATGATGTCCTGTTTGGGAGAACAGGATCTCCATTCAGCCTGGAAATTTATGCAAGCAGGAGTTCTAGTGTCCCCATGAAAATCAGTGTAGCAATCAGGAACCCTGAACACAGTGCCCAGAAAACGTTCCACAAATGCTCCCTCCCTCCTCTGAGCTAGATTTAAGCAATTCAAGCCTAAGTTGTACAGTCTCCTTCTCAACATACCTCTCTCCAGCTTCTCAGTGTCATGACATGAACAGACTAGGAAAGAAAAAGAAGAAACGAAGTTATTTACTGGCAGTTGCTCATTCACCCTGTAGTACCCCATAGACCCACCGCAGCATGCCAGTATAGATGACTAAATAAAGCAACCCTCAAGCAGTAAGAATTGGAGCCCAGTTTTAGCTGCTGTCTTATTTTCTTCTGTTTATTCCCCAGCACATTTATAATAGAGACAGAGAAGCTTCGGACAGAGGATATATCAGTAAAGTAAGGCTAAGTTTACCCTGGAGCAGAATGAATCAGGATATTGTGAAACTATGACAATGTCTTACTCAGCCCATACCCTGGCTAAAACCAAATTACTGCACATTTCCTTCACCTCACAACATAAGTGCACAAAGAACTTTTTCCCAATACACATCTCCAGAGAAGACAAACTGCCCTTTTCTAGAAGAGCTATCATCAATAGTGAATGCCCTGTATTTTTATTGAAAAATTGCCCCCACCTACCTTAGTTCCAAGGTAAAAGACCTGACCACCACAGCTGCTAATGGACTGGTAACAAGCTTTCTCTCCAACCAGTGCCTACAGGGAAAAAAAAAAAACAAACAAAAAACACATGCAAGTAAAATCGCATTTTGTTTTTTTTAAATTTCCCAAGTAACATAAATAAACTTCCAAGATCCTTTGTAATGCAGAAATCAAAATGAGGCTGGAGAAAGAACACCACAGATTGCTGGGCAGTGGTAAGTCAAAGAGCTCTGCTGTGACTCCTTCCTGCTTGTGAACTCAGCTTCAAGTGCTGCTGAGCTCTGGCTACCCAAAGCCATGATGAAGTAGTGCTCCGTCTCTACCCTCAGGTGCCAAAAGGTTATGGGGGCCCTTTCCCTGCCACCTGCTTCTTCACATATCTTCTTCAAGTGCAAATGCATAGGACACAGATGGGAAGACAACCGCTGAAGTGGGAGTTGCTACAACAGCAGCTTGACTGCCAGTAACCAGAGCCCCAGCCTGGAGTGTATTAAGTAAAAAATCCACTTAAAGAATAAAGCACATCAGTTTTTGTCCTAGAGAGAGTATTCCAAAGCTTGGTAAAGGACAAGCAGTTCCTACAACCTTCAATGCACAAAAGGAAACATGAGCTGTCTGTTAGCTGCCCACATCACCAGCACGTGTGACATAAACACATGCTCCCAAAAGGCTTTTTCCCTCCAGGCTTCCACTTAGGGCCTACGTTAAACACAGCTGCAAACACAAACAGGCCACCAGTGCCTACCAAGGCCTCGCTGACATTGCCCCCCGTGGCCAGAGACTTGAAGTGGCTGCTGTTGTAGACCAGCTGAACCTCTGAGATCTCAATGGTCTCCAGTTCCTCCTGAGTCTGACGGTCTATGACGTGCAGCTTCTCCACACTGTCCAGCAGCACCGCTGTCCGTGAGTTGATCCACTGCAAAAGCACCAAATTCCACATTTCAGCAATGCATTCTCCCTTAGAGCCAAGGAAACAGGCTCTGGCCCTATCCGAGTACCCCTACCGAGAATTCTGGGAAAGCCAGTCATTTTGTTACTATACACAGCTACTTCACAATTGCACACACACATAACTTCAAAGGCAGAGATAAGAAGGGTCCTTCTGGAGAGAAATTACATGGAAACTTCACAGAAAACAGCTGTAGACAAATGGCAATCCACCAGACCTCTTGTCCTCTTGGCACTCTGTTTATGCTCCAGCACACTTTCTATCCAGAGGTGTTAAAGCCAAGACAACTACACCACCCACTCACAGGTAGTTACCACGCCATGCTGGTTTTCCACAGAATCCCAAGTTTCACTTACTTATCAGCAGATAAACACAGCCAAGAGCACAGAACTAAGGGCTACTGAGATACATTTACTAGAAAACTAGCGCAAAAAAATTTTAACCATTCTGTAGTACTGAGACTTACAGTAAAGTTGATGAGATCATAGTGCAGATGAAGCTGCCTCTGCTTCGTGACATGTATTGCACCACTATCATCCCTCTTTACCTAAAAGAGAAATTGGACAAGGCTGGCTCAGACCCAAAGACTTCCTTCCTTCAGTTAAGCCTCTCAGTTCCCACAGGTCACCTCACTCACTCCAGGAATCTTGAACTCCCCCAGACAAGCACCTCAGCAAGACAAGTTTAAACATGCACCCTTTTCTTTCTCCCCAGTTTTACCAGGAGAGATGAGAGAGGTGAAAGAGGATCCAATCCAGACAACACGTCTGGGTACTTTAACAAAGCTTAAGGTCCAACATGATAGCAGAGTTAGGAAACAAACTTAGCACTCCAAAGCCAAAATGCCAGATTTTCAGAAGCCTAGGTAGGTATCGCTCTCATACTGAAATCAGCATGAAATTGTCTCCAAACAACCATATCTGCATGTGTAACTGCTGCAGATCTAAACAGGATGAGCACCACACCCTCAAGTAACACACCAACAGGACAGAAAGCTCTTTTCTTAGTGTTTTATACCATTTTTTTCCAGATTCATGTTTTAAAGCAAAAACTAAGATGGTGTCTCAAATTCACGTGCTCCCCCTGAAAACAATCCACAGATTTATATCTCCAGTAGAAACACACTGCAAATCAATACTTCTGGAACAGATAAATCTCATGCCTCCAGGCAAAGGCACCACTGCAGCTGAAGAGCAGTGACCACCAGGCTGGTTTTCCCAAGCCAGTGGGAAACTGCAGCTGTTCCCAGCATGCTCAGTTATCGTACTGTCACTGAGATAGAGGCTCAATCCCTGAATGTGTGGATGAGATGTGACCACCTGAAAGCAGCACAGAACAGTCCAGGCTCACCAGAAGAAAGTACACGACATCTCCTCGACAGAAGGCAAGCATGGGGTTCACCGAGTTCTGCACAGCCACAAAGTGCCAAGCCAGCAGGGGGACGCTTGAAGGGTCCATCTGTCACACAAAAAGCACAGCCAGTGGTTAAGGCACACCAGGCAGACCCTCAGCTCCAGGACATGTGGCTCACCAGCTGCTTCTCACTTCTGACTATGCCTGGTACAAACAGGGGCTGCAAAGGAAATTCCTGGCAGCAGTTTGTGCTCTTTGGTCCAGCCACACATTTGGGAGCAGTGTGTGCCCTTGGCAAAGTGGACACCCAGACAGAACACCACTGGTGTCTGAGTTGTTCAGGGTAGATCCAATCCCACATGGATACACAGACTACAACAAGCTACAGCTTGATACCACCTTTGTCTCCCTTCTCCTAACATAACCTATCCCACATCTGCCCCCAGCTGCTTTTCCAAGAGGAATATGCCATTGACCAGTGAAAGTGAATAATCAAGAGTTTAAAAGACTGTTTAATGCTCAAATTCCTCTTGGTTCTTGTCCCTGTAATTAAATTAGGGGTCTGTTGTATGTTTCTAATATAAAACAGTGGCCTCAGTCCAAGATGATTGTAGCCATAATCAGGTCAACATCCCATCTGTGGGTGCATCCAGACTGCAGCAGGAAAGACAAGAAGCTGAGGGACTCCCTCCTGCTTGCTTGAGAAAATCAGCATCTTCACAGAGGTACAGCTGGAAGCAGGCTTCTCACCTCCCCTCTGCCACAATCTGCACCCACAGATTATCACTGCAATTCCACAGTGCTGTGGAAGGCAGTGGTACTAAACACCTGCTCCTGATCTCATTTCCTCATTTTCTCCCCTCCAAGAAAATGTTCGCAGTCATAGCCCAAAAAGCACCTGTTTGTCTTTATTACTCACACGGCCATAGGGAAAGGTCATCCACACTTTCAGAGATGGCTTCAGGCCAATAACCAGGATCTTCAAGGAAAGCAAGAAGGCAAAATAAAATGACTGAGTATACAGCAGAGAACTTCTCCTTTGTGATCTCTCACATCAAGCCTCCTGCAAGCAGCAAGTTACCTTAGTGAGGGAGGCCATGGCCAGCAGTGAATACTGGGTGAGAGGATGGTCTCTCAAATCAACCTTTGCATGTAATGGTTCAATACAGCAAACTTCCCCCTTGGAGCCACTGAAGAGACACCGAGACTCACATGTCCTCACTCCCATAACCCTCCTGCAAAGAGCAGAGATCAGCTTGGTGGCAGCCCAACAATCCCAGGAGTGATCCTTCATAAACGCTCCTTCTAAAAAGTCCCTTGCAAAGCTCCAAGGATCACTTCTGACATGTCACTGGAGGCAAGCCCATACAGTTGCTCAGATACAGACAAGAATTCCTTAGATCTTATCTGACAATAAGGTTTGGGAAATTTCTGGACTTGATCATTTTGACTGTCAATCCTTCCTCCTTGTCCTTCCTTCTCTTGAAGAGGCCAAAAGTAAAACGAGCAGCTACTGCAGGCAGCTCTCACTAATGAGCCAAGGGAAAACGAGAGGCAGCACTTCTGTGACAGCTACCAAGAGCCCACAAGGAGTGCCAAATTCTGGACAATACTGTGACACCTTAACAACTAAGGCTATTCTTTGGTCATCGCACTGCCACACGGCATCTTGATTCAGCTAAGAAATTACACTGCAGCCCTAAATTACACCTTCAGCATTCAGGCAGTAGCTTTATTGGTTTCAATGGGCTTTTTTCTCCCTAGGTTTTAGAAACAATGGCCCAGAACTGGTTTCTTGTACTTTCTCTGGGTAGAGTTATTGTCTTACTTAAATGACAGTTCAAACACAGAGCCTCCGCTGTCATTGCAAATTGCAAGTGTCGGATCATCTGTAAACTGAACAGAAAAGGAGATTAAAATGGCCCTAAGAAATAAACTACATAAAATGGATTATAAAAATACATGCTATGGCAGTATTAACAACACACAGAGTCTAAGCAGTGCACCTACAGAAACAGACCTTTAACACACTGAGTTGAGGCAATTACTGGGGGTTTTTATGATGTGCAAAACTGGCAAGGTTTGTGTTTCACCTTCATTTCTCCAGCAAGCCCTGCTGCCAGATTTTGGGACAAAAGCCCCAGTACTTCATGCTGCAGCTCAGAACTACCAAAATCTGAGCTGCCTCTAGAAGGGCTCTTAGCCTCAAGCCCACGGGTTGGGGCCAAAGCTGGTGGATGGGCTGCAGTTACATACAGATCCAAACCAGAAATACCCAGAGCTTCTAATGATACCAAATAATTCAGACAATAAAGGATCCCAGTATTGGCTGGGAACACTTCTGGAGGCATTTGCAACCCAGAATCTGTAAGCCCACAAACATCTGAGGCCATGTAAAACAAAGCCAGGCACAAACTCAGATATGATTTTCTGTGTATGACAATAAAGCTGTGCTGAACAAGAAGCCATAGATGATTTCTCTTTCAACCCAAAACATTCCCAACAGGCTATTTGAAAAACTGCTTACAGAAGCTACATTCCACAGCTCAGATTCTTTTAAGTTGAAAGTTGGCAAGTCATGTATTCAGGTCAAATCACTGCAAGTTTTAGAGAAATGTATTCTAACAACTAATTCTTCATACATTTTGGCATCAGAGAGAGGAGTTATAACAGACAACAACTGTTGTTTGTTACAGTACAACTCACAGCCAAAACTATTATGTCAGTATACTCAGCTTCATTTTAAAATAGAATTTCTGCTCATTTTTCTCATCTCTGGATACCACCGCCATATGTAGCCGCTCTTATCTAAAAGTACTGCACAAGGAAAATCACCACATCTGATTGAACAAAACTGGGATAAAAGTAGTACATTTAATGTTTATTACCTTGATGTGCAAAATGGCTGTTCCTGGAGGGTGGGCATCTGTTATTGATCTCAGCAACTTCCCACTGGCCAGATCCCACATGGTGATCTGCAAGCAGATTGTGCTCAGTACACACTCACTGTCAAGGGGTTCTCTCCATCACCTCATGCATTATACTATAGCAACAAATTCCTATACTGACAGTATCACCCTGGGTTAGTAGGGGTTTCACGTTGAAAAGAAGTGACCTGAAATCTGTTCCTGTCTTGGTTCTCCAAGCAGTTCACTTGTTTGCTTAGAGTTGACACCATGTGTTATCTCAACCCTGAATCACGTCCTTTTGACCAGCTCTCCCCACCTGCCCAATCTCCCTCAGCTCACAGCTGTCTCCCTGATAAGAACATTAAAGAGTGTAAGATAACTTTGTTACCACCCAACAAGTCCAATGCACTTCTCTCTCACAGGAGCAGTGAACAGGTGAAAAATCTCTGCTAACACCCCTGAGCAAAACTCAAGTATCTGCATGGCTACCAAGAACCTTGTCCCTCCTCTCCTCCTGAGCTTGCTCAGTGTGACAAGGCGGGTAGGAGGACAGACCTTGGCTTGTACTTAACATTAAATTCAAGTGATTTCTCAGCTAAGAAGTAGGAAGTCCCAAATTGCTCACTGCATAACTGCCTCAAAGAGGTGAGATCACAATCTGAATAAAACTTTTTCAAGGGAAACAGTACTTTATGTGATCCTATAAATCATCTATCAATGCTTCTACACCAGATGTTTCAGAGCTGTTGTTCCAAACTGTTTTATCTGAATATCATTTAAAACTGGCTGTCCTGCATGGATTAAGTATTTCCACATGGCCTGCAGCAGGCTGTCATTTAGTCCCACCATAGGAACAGGGGTGTGCTTTATCTACTGTGAAGGTGAAAGCCAAAGGAGCAAAAGGAAATGAATGAAAAAAGAAAAAGCAGCCTTCTTTGTACTCCTCTAAATGTTACCAATATAATGCCTACCTATTCTGATTTAGTCTTGTTACTTTTGTTCAGGAATTGCTTTCTCTCCTTTGGTTCTGAGAAGGACATAAAACTACAACAGACTCAACTCCTTTTTTCTCTGTTCAAAAGCTATGCTACTTCCGTCATAGAAGTAAGGTATTAGCAAAAATTAATTTTGGCGTTACACATGAGTTTCAAAAATTTCAAGTCACCACCACAGTAAAAAACCAGCTTAAATTACCATGCACAGACCTCAGAGAGTGACCCAGAAAGACTAAACTGCTTGTCCCAGGGAGACATTACACATTTCGGTTTAACAGGAATTATGTTACAATTAATTGAACCCTTTGCTATATTCTGCATTACTCATTTCCTCCACAGAAACCTGATTCAGCAGGAATTGGCTGCCCCAAAAAGCTGTGGCCCCATCACACCATGTGTGTTGCCTCTGTGGCCACATCACACCATGTGTGTTGCCTCTGAGCACTGAACCAGCCAACACACAGCTAAAGACTGAGGAGGCTTGGCCTAGAGCTGTTGGTACCTCCAGGTAACCTCTCAGGACACAGCACTGGAGTAGCTCATCCTTTGGGAATTACCTGTCCTTTTGCAAAGCCACAGAGCAGCCTGGAACAGTCATTGTTGATGCTGAGAGCAGAGATGGCCCCGTACTGGGCCCCAACCGCGGTGCTGCCCAGACACAGTCGGAGAGCCTGGTTCTGATCTGGAGCAGAACAATTGGTAAAAAATTAAAGGAAGAGCAATGGTTAAAATTATCATAATGAAATTATTTACATGTACAATTCACCTGGGGTACATTAACAATCCACAGACTTACAGTTAAGTTCTTTTTAAAAGGGGTTTACAAGATGAGAGCTCATGTTAGATGAGAAAGAGTGGGATACTGTCTTGCAGAGAAATACAAAAATTATTTTAAAAATTACAAACCAGGGACAGGAAATATGGAAATGCTGAGGTATTACATACTGAAAAGGAAACTACCAGAAAAATCAAAGCAGTATCTAGCTTTCCTTTTACTATTCTGCAACAGTGCTTAAGTTGTAGCAACAAAGATGACAAAATTAAGTTCCCTTCTGAGCCTTGTATTTCTGCACTTGAACATCAACTACAAAACCCCAACAGAGGCATTTGGTAAGTGCAATTTCATGTCATAATTTTATTCTTTTACTGTAATTTTACTCCTTGGTTTGCTGCTAAAGGCCAAAGGCTGGAAGGAAAATACACTTTTGTCTCCAAGCTGCATAGTTAAAACACCCAATGAGTTCTGGTGCACTCAGCTCTAACTTCAAAAAGGAACTACCTCCCTGAGCCACAGGCTGCTGCAAAGGAGGGGCCACTGCTTGCAGAGCCTCCAAGGCGACTGCACTGCTGCAGGGCCACGCCCTGTCCATTCCTGCACACCACAAACCATGGGCATCTCTGTCTGTGCCAAGTTCTTGGAGGCTCTCACTGTGAGAGACTCACAAGCACTTCACAAGATGCTGCTCTTCGTGAGTTCGGATGAGAACCCTCTGCCTGTCTTTGGTGCACTGCTCTCAAAAGCTAAGAAAAATGTTTTGGAGCTGCTTTTTCCACCTGTCTCCACTTCTGTCCTGCTTTTGAGCGAGGGAGTGGGAAAAGATGCCTTGTGAGAGCTATTGGAATGAAGACTACAGGGATATGAAATACATGAGAAACACTCCAATAACACTGTGTGAAGGCTTCACCTTGAGCAAAGGACTGGATCAAGAGCTGAGCACCAGAAACTCTGGAATATGTGCCCAAGGCATGGGACATATTTCTCCAAACTGCAGCACTGCTAGGAATGTGCTGGCTGTGACACAGAGCATGGATGCATGCTCTACATTTCTTGCCCAAAGTAATGCATTTATCAGTGTTCAGACAGATGAGAGTGGGACTCATCTTTCAAATCCCACCTGTATGAAGAGGCATGAGTGGAATTCAGAAATAAACACCAGCAAGAGCAACAGCTGAACTCCTGGATTACTCTAAAGCACTGCTCAGGGCGAGCAGAAAACATTTTTGACCATGCTACTAGGACACACCTTGACATCACTGTGACAGGGGTGTTCACAACATAGATCAGAACATGCCAAGGAAGAAGAAGATGAATCATGAAAGATTTCCATGGAAGTTCAGAGAAAACAGAGCTACAGCTGGAAAACAAGTTTCACAGAGAGATATTCTCCAAATGGTGTCAAGATCCAAAGAAATAATGCCTGTTCCAGAGGCCACGAAATGCAGTTCATTTACAAAAATATTACCTGCTAATCATAAAAATCTGTTTGAAAATAGGGGAATACTGCAGCTCCTTACATTAAAAGTGAATGACTTCTTCATTCATGGAAGTACCTTCCACTTCAGCCTAAGCCTGTCAGTGACTCAATCAATAACCTGTTTCCTTTCAGGCATGAAAAAGGAGAATCTTCCACAGTTTTCTCTGAAAAGGTTTTACATCTTTATATGTATCCCCACAGGAACTTTCAAAAGCCATTTTCTCTTTCCTTCACCTGCAATGTCAATTCAAAACAAACAAGACCCCTATTGTATCCCAAAATTAAGTGATTTGTACAACCAATCCAGTACTTGTTCTTGTTTCCAGACAGTCAAAAGATGACACACAATAAGAGCCATTAGATAAGATGTTTTTTTAAAAACTCAACTATAATACGGATGAAATTGCTTCCAAGGCAAAGCAAGATCAGAAAATCAATGAGCTTCTACTAATAAGATAGCAAAGCAATAAAAATAGATAAAAGCAAAAGGTTATAAAAGCTGATCTGATGATTTTTCAGACTTGTATTATCAGCTTGCAAGTAAGGCACATTTAGATTAAATATAAAAAGCTTTTGCCAAATGCCTGAAACAAAGGTGGCTATCAATTGTCAAAAAATGTTTTTAATTTTTCAATTTACATAAGGCAGTTCTTCATCTGAGAATTTTCTGGCAGTAACTGTGCTGCTCTCAGAGTCTGAAGTCAAAATGAGATGGTGCTTAAATACAATTCTGCATGTACAGAATAAAAACAAGTTTGTGAATGTGAAAGAAGTTATTTTCCAAACCAAAGGGATGAGCATAGCACTGCAGAAGTTGATACTGCTCAGATCACCAGGTTTTCATCAAGATCTTCTCCTTATGCCCTGATTTTCCTGAGTTTGAAAGACCTGCTTGATTTTCTGCAGAATTACTCTCACACTACTAATTTTATTAGGTACAGTGCCATGAAATGCTCGGGGTGGATGGTGATGTCATGGCAGAGCCTTGTCCTGCCCTGAAACAACACTTTCAACAGCTATGGACCTGCTGCCCTAGGACATCATAAAAAACATGTTTACCTGCTCCTCTACTGTCCCTGCCTGGAGAATTTGGAAGTGTGCAGTGCACATGCACCCACTAAGCAGTTTCCAGCAGCATCAGGCACCGAGTGCTTCCTGCACTGCCTCACTGCTGAGCTGCCCCTGACATCCTGGCACAGACAACATGCAACCTGGGCAGCACAGGGGCTGGTCATGCAGGGACATGCACACAGCAGTGGTACTGTACCTTTGCCTTTCAGTCCACACAGAAAGGGCCAAAAGAAGAGAGAAAAATCCAGAAATCAATATAAAAAGGAGTGAAGCAATGAACAGCACATATGTGACAATCTCCAAAGACAGAGAAAGTTCAGATTTTGCTCGGTGTTTCCTTTGGTTAATGTTCCCCCTTCTGATTTATTCAAGAAATGATGCTGTGATAGTTAGTGTTCTAAAACCAGGCAGTTTGAAAAGTGAGCTTATAAATTTGAACTTCATTGCATTGAACACCAAAAAATAAAAATTTGAGAGGAAATAAAACTGACATTCACTGTAATATAACTGGTAAAACTATTTCCACTCAGTTACCACCAGCCAGTAAATCAACTCCCCATTAATTAAAAAAAAAATACCCCCAAAATCTGGTTTTAATACCATCATACCACAAAAAAGACTCAGGACACTCACCATAAGGTTTACAACCAACAGAGGAAAATAAAAATAAATAGTTGTACCACACTAATCAAAACCAAGTTTAGCTGTACAGAACTTTTTTGTCTGGAACAACAGTTCACAAAAAGTTATGTATTTCATTGAGTAGTGTTTAAGTCTTAGTTTTTGAGTAGTGTGAAACCTCTATGCTCATCTAGAAAAATGGATAAAGACAATCTCCAAAGAGTATTTGTGTAGGTTTGCTGTAGGCTTGCTGGGAGAGCGCTGCTCCACTCCAACTGGCAGTCCTCAAGCCAAGTCATGGCACGCAGCATAATTGTTCATTTGCACAACATTCACAACTCCAAACAAGTTTCAGAAACATTTTGGCAAAAAGATGGCCCTCCTTTATATAAAAAATGAAAAATAAAATCCCCCAAGCTGGCTCAGCCCTAGTAACAAGCAAAAGGTCATTTTCCTAAGACATAAAAAACCTGTCATTATCCAAATGTGGTAACCAAGCATCAAAGAGCAGATAAATTACCTGAAAGACAGGTAAAAACTGAGAGCACGAACCCTTCCCATTCATGCCAGATCATGTAACAAGCAGCAAATCCCAGAAATGGCAGACACAGAGGTTTGGATGGGTCAGGAGGATTTTTCCCCCTGCCAGATTATGTGGCCCTGGAGCAGGTACCAGAGGAGAGTGTCTCCAGGCCTCCAGACACCCCTCCCTACCACCTCTTCTGCAACACTTCCAGGATGCCAGACTTGGCATCAAATCCAACACTAATTCAGAAGGAAAGTTTGCTTTTCAATATTACATGTGCAGCCTGAGAACTGCCCTGTGATAATGTTTCAGGAGTCAAGAGAAGCATTCAAAAAAAGCAGAATGAAAGTTTCCCAACTCTTCTATAATAAGGAAAGGGAAAGAGCAGACAAGTCATGAGTACAGGTGGACTGAGGAGGAGGGACAAATTAGCTGAAATCAAATATATGAAAGAAAAACTGAAGTTAAAAATGTTTTAATGACAACAATTCAGAGAAATTCATTCAACCAGAAAATGGACCTACATTTTCACATGCAAAAAAGATGTTATGTTCCCATTTTACAGAATAAACCCTGCACACACCTTACAAACCTTCAGGGACTAAGTCTAAGTCGAATTTACACATCTAGCAAAAAAAAATACAGATATTGACTGGTCTACAGAAATTTAGTCTTGGTTCAAATTTCAGAATAAACCCAAACCAGATCTCCAATCTTCTCCTTGCACACAAGAAAGCCTTCTAGAGCCCTATCTTGCCAGGATTTCTCTCTCTTTAGATAGATGTGAGAGCACTGGGGTCAGTGCCCAAGTTTTAGTTACAGGACTGAAGGAATTCAGCAGTGAGTAAGTGTCCAGGAAGCATCCTGAAACAAAACTGGACACTGTACTTCCATTCCTCATCACTTTTAAATTATAGCACAGACTCATGGAGTAACTTCAGCTCTAAGTGAGCTGTGTATGGAGGCCCAATCCTGCTGCTCCAAGCAAGGTCAAAGAGACCAGCCAGCTCAGGGCCTTGCTGGATTTTGAATATCCCCAGGCAGAGACTGCACAACCTGTCTCAACTCTTACCTAATGCTTCAACACCCTCAGGATGAAAATCTTCAGAGCTCTCCTCAGTGCAGCTTGGTTCACTGCCCCTTACCCAGCACCTTTGGGAGAGATCTGAGGCTCGTTTTCCTTCAGAGACCAGAATTGTTTCAATACTGAATTAAGCAAATGGCATCAAATAGTTTAATGTGAAAATATCCAGGAAGGTGAATCTTGCACTGTCACAGTCTTTCCTATCTCTCTGGAGTACCCTGTCCCTTGTAACTTTCGGTCTCCAAGAATTTCAACCAGCCTCAATAAATACACTGAAATCTCTAAACTGGGTAAGAACTGGGTGGTACATAGACAAAAGGCACAAAACTTGAATGTGACTGGGAACAGTTCAAGAGTTGTTCTGGCCCAACTGGTAAGCTGGGCAAGCAGAGGCACAAGCTCAGAAAACCTTGTAAGAAAGTTTGGTGATAGGAGGAAGAACAGAATGACAGAAAGAAGGGACCCAGAGGTGCCTGCCTGGAACAGGGAAAGGGCAGTGAAGGAGACACCCATGGCACAGGCCTGCAGAGAGCCAGGGATCAGAAGCCCCACTTCCCAGGGAACACAACTTCCATAAAGCCAACACCTATTCAGACATAGGGCAGAAGATTATTACTGATGATGGTTGTATACAAGCTGTGGTCTCTTTCACATGAATACAGAGTATTTTCTATTCAAACATAGAAAAGGCTCTTTAGACAATTTCCACGTGGCTAAATTTCTCAACATCCAAGTGCCAAACCCCAATAATGCAGAAGAAACATCAATAAGGCTCACAAATATTACTTCTGCTTAATTTCTTTACTGAAAGAAAAGCACATTTAGCACAAACAGCATCTTAGAAGAAACCCAGTCTGTAATTATAAATCAGACTGGCGTTTTTTGGCTTGCGTTTGCATTTTTTTAAGATCCTTAAAATGCAAAAAAAACTCCAAACCTTATTTTTAACTTACCAAATATCAGTGCTAACCCATGGGAAGTCCCAACTGCTATGAGATTTGACGCTGCCTGAAAAGAGTCATACAGGAAGATTGAAAACAGAAGAAACATCATTCACAAATCCACCACTTAGCAAGCAAAGTTTGCCAAAAGAGGAAGATTTCAAAGGTTATAACTTTTTCAATTTACACGTGACAAGCAGAATTCCTACATGAAGACAGACAGCTACTACACCTGAACAGTTGTCACACAGATTATCTCAAGATCAGAGGGCTGCTTTTTCCTCTGCTGTTTGAAATTCAAATGCTCAGAGTGGCACCCACAGCAAAATTTAGTCTCTCTAAAGTCAGTCTCATTCTTTTGGTGTAGTTGCTGAATATAAATAATTGGGACTTTATCCTAAATCAGCTGCTACTTTCACATCTGAACTCTTCTAAAACCCTGGCCAGTTCTGGTCCCCTGAAGAGCAGTCCACAGCAAGCCAGAGGCTCCAATTTCTTTCTATGGGGAATTAAATAAATCCTATTAAACATATCCTCCAAGATCCTACCGCACTCACAAACCTGCACTCAACGAAACAAAACTGAAGAGAAATCACATAATGCTGTAGATGTATTCATCCTGTTCTACTTTTTATTTCTTAACAAGTCTAAGTTAGATTCAAAAAATTCAAATGCCATAATGTCTGGATGTGTAAGTAGAGGTTTTTATTCTATATATAGAAATACACATTTTTATTCTATACACTCTACATATCAGTCATAGCATATTTCCAACTTCACTGCATAGCCTTTTGCCTTTGAAGTGACTACCTTTTCCTTTTATTTTTTAAACAAAAACATATTTTCTTATGGGCTGCTATTACTACAGTCAAAGTGACTGAGCACATCTTCAGTTCCTTTGTAAAACATTAAAACTCAGTTCACAAAGGCAGAAACAAACATTGACTGTATTTCACCTCACTGAAATGTTTCTCTTCTCATTTTACTACAGGCAGTTTCACTTCTGACATATTTAGACATGATTAGCACACTTGACTTCAACGACTTTGACGCAAATTGCTAAGCAGGAGTATCCTTCAGCCTTTCAGTTAATACTTCAGACAGAGAGAGATTTTGGACCCATCACTAGGAGCACTCCAGTTTGAGTTTCTATAAAAAAAATGTTAGGAGTCAAAGCAATAACTGGTAAAGAAGAAACACTTAGGGAAATTCAGTGTGCTCAACAGATGGGGACAGGTCAAGTGCCCAGCTAAGAAGCCCTGGTAATGGTATAAAAAAAGGAAGGTGTGGGGCTCGCTCAGCAGAGGGGGAGCTGGGCAGTGAAGGTATGCTGGACTCTGCCCCCAAGGAGTTTCATGCTGCTCCTCTCACTTGAAAAGTCAAGGAAGATGCATTTATCAGCTTATCAGCTGTCTCAAGTTACTGCTTCAATAAATTGGCCTGAAAACTAAATATACAGTCCTTCAAAACTGTGAGAGTACTTACAATCGCAGTGGGCAAGCCAGCATCCACTTTGTCCTGGAGAAACAGGAGAACCCATGAATGAGAGACACAACTCCCAGACTGTGCATGTCTAATAATTAGAACAACTACAACACACAGAAAAATCAACACCAGCTGCATTTTAATGGTCCCACCAGGGCAGACAGAGCTGAGGGAACCACTGGCTAGAAACACCCAGAAATAGGGAGCAAGCAGAATATCCTGTAATTCCATGTGAAAGTAACCGAGCTTTTCTCAAAGACCCAGGTGCCTGTTGCAGGCATTGAGTAAATCCAGTTCCACCACCTTCAAGCACACTTTTATGTTATATGAACATTTCCCACCAAGTTTCATGAACATCCAACAACACGAACCAGTGCTAAAAGTGACTCACCACATCACTGCTGCAGCAAGTCAGCTAGGCCCTGATTCATTGCTGCCTGTGCACTGATTACTGGTTAGTAGTTTATGCCCCTAACATGGTGTTACACACAACTAATAGTAAGGCCAGACAGAAGATCACACACACATCCCCACACGTAACAAAAGTTTCACATTTTTCTTAGTGGAGGTGCCCAGAAGATGACACTTACTGCTGCAGACACTATTTGAGCAGAAATTCCTTTCAGAAGCGAGAGCCGTATCACTGATCCATGGAGTGAGAGAGAATCTGGGAGTTTTTTCTTCCTAAGGAAAAAACCCAAAATCATTAGAGCAGAATAAATGCTTGGAACTCTGCCTACCCCACAGCTAAGCCAGCAGGTAAATTCTGCATACACCTGTAGCTCATGCAGTTTGCATTCTTCTTCTTGGGGCCACAGAACGAGATAAGACACGAGATAATCAACAAAGCCTGCTCTGCCCTGCTGTGCCTACATACAGTTTGGTTTCAACTCATCTCCTGGAGTGAAAAAACACAGTTCTTCAAAACAAATGGTCAGTTTCAAGCACATATCTGCAAGCCTTAGAATTCACTCGTATATGCTGAAAGCAACACTTCAGCTCTTTCAGTGAAAGTTTAAGCCTTAAGTTTAACTACAGAAAATGCACAATTGGAAAAGGCTCATTAGCAGAATACAGACCCCTAGGGAAACTGAATATATGGTAAAGAACAGCCTTCAATTAATACACAGCTCACTTGATATGAAAGCTTAAGTGCTTCTGTTTATGAAAGTGCTTCTGTTAAAGAAAATGTCTTTAAAAACCAACTAGTGCAGGAGCAGTTATTCCAAAACAGCACTGGTAAACTCTAGCAGCCGGGACAGGGAAAATTCCCCAGCAAAGCTGCAATTTTGTTGCCAAGCTCACACCATCAGAGAGCCAAATTCCCAAAACTACCAGGGAAACACTGGGTTCTTCTCTCTCCAGAGGTGCACAAGCAAGCAGTTCCCACAGAGGTTCATCTAACATGTTGTTAGTAGCTGGTGTTATGGCTAAGGACCCATAACCATGGCAACCAGCCTTACCCAAAGGGACAGGAACACTTCCAGGTTTTTCTGCACGCTCTGTGCTGGAAGAAGTTTAAGCCACTCCAGGTAACATTTCTCTCAGTTACAAACAATCTTATTTGAAAAAAGAAGGGACAGAGAGTCTGTACACAAACCATCAGACTTCAGAGTGTTTATATCCTGTGCAACTGCTCATGGCACACAAAGCAGCCATGGGAGTGGCTCAGGCCATCATTTGAATAATTAACAATATACAACAGCAGTATTAGAGCTAATTATTACATATTAGATGTCAACATTAGCAGTCCACTCACAGAAGTGACAGCAGTTGCCTTTTACAAATAACCACCAGCTGCTTGAAGACTAGGCTGGACATCCCTTTGAAACATTTTCTTTAGAGTCATCATGATTCAGTACGTTAAAGATTCCATTAAAATTTGGAGAAATTTAAATAATCCATCTCCGATAAAATTCCGTTATTGGTCAAACAGGCCAGCCCTCAGCGCAACTACAAATCCCATCTTTGCCTACGTGGTCCTGGAGGAATAACAGTGTTTTGTGAAAAAAGGAGGATTTTTTTCTAAGGGATGTAAGCAGTACCCCTTCACAAATGGTTTCACCTCCCAGGGCATGAGGCTGCAGTACCTTTTCAGGTGTGTCCTGTCCCCACTGTCAGAGCTGGCCACAGAAGAGGTGTCATAGGAGTGTGTATCCGTGTTATCAATGTTCAAGAGAAAGGGATCCTCCAAAATGAAAGACTCTTCTTCATCATCAGTCTGGAGGGCGAGAATCACCAGAGCTTGCTAAATGTTCAAAATGCACAACAGCATAACTGAAACATCAGCAAAGCAGCATCAACTCAGCAGGGAAATTGAGAAGGAAAGGATAAGAATGCCTCATATTTAAAAGCCAGAACTATTTATTACCTTACTGGGCTGATTCTGGTTTCCAGAATTCACAAAAATCACAGAAGTGGGCTGGAGAACAAGTCAACTAACCTTTCTTCCCAAAATATCCATTAAAACTTTCACTGGCCTTTAACAGAGCTGTTTCCAAGTCTCCAAATTGCCAAGAGAAAGTCTAGAATTACCATCATCTACTCCAGCAATTCAAGTGGCACTAAGAGCCCAGAAGTCCCTTCAGCTGCCATGAGAGTTGATTTAGCTCTTTTCTCAGCTCTTCTGTTTTCAATCTCTCTCTCCTTTCAGTCTTAGCCTGGAATTTTTTATTACAGTTTTTCAAAAAGCCATTCTCCCTGATGCGCTGTAAAACCAGTGCAGCTTCTGTTGGTCTCTCAGCACAAAGCCAGGGGGACCAACACAATCCCCCAGCTGATGCCAAACAAGCAGGGAGCAGAGCAGCTGCCCCTCATTTCACTTATACGTGGCGGCCCTGTGCTCATTAAGCATCTCTTTCTGAACTGCAGCTGTTCACCTTTTTGGCTCAGACAGGTTCTCCTCTGCTAAAATCCTTTTCAGAAGATGTTTCGCCAGTCATTCCCATCCTACATTTATGAGATACTGCAATAAGACTTTGCCTGCACTGAATTAGATTTTCTTCATTATTACCTCTCAAACTTAAGACTTGCGATCTACTCCTCTGACATGGATGTCACTGCATGTCCTCACAGTTTAAGATGACCCAAATTTACTGAACTTCCACTACTCAGGGCACCAGTGGAAACAGGACATAGCTGCTCCTACTACTCCTCTTGTTTCTAGACTGTCTCTGTTTGGGACACCTTATACCTGTGTTTTTAATACAGGTTTTTAAAAGAACTGCAACCCTGGCAGACTCCTTTCCCCTTGCTAGCTTCCTAGCAATCCAGCCACCAATCTTCTCATTCTGTTAAAAAGCTTGTTTTCTTGGAGTTTATCTTTACTTGTGTGCCCTTCTTTGCATTTCTAAGGATTGTGCATTCACACAGCTACTGTAGAAATACAATGAATTGGATACAAGTGAGACAGAGTCAGATCTCCCCTGCAAGATACCACAGGTAACATCAGATGCTTCACTGCTGCTGCCAGAGAGCTTCATATGTGAAAGGAACAACACAAATGAAGCTGTGAAGAATTTAGCTCTCATCTCCTCCCACAACTTCACAACTACTCTCAATATTCTGCAATTACTTTTAGCTAAAAAAAGTTGTTTGGTGACCCTAACCTTTAATAGGCTGTCTAGACTGCAGGTGACTCTCCAGATCTACAGATGAATGTGCTTGGACTTGATGAAAACCTTTTATGCTGCAGCTGTGGATATCTTAATTGGAAAAAAAAAACAAAACAAAAAAAAACCAACAAAACTCCATATCACACACTGTAGAGCAATTACTCCACTGAGCATGCACCTGCTAGCTCTCAGCATCAGGAAACCATGAAGCTCTACAATTTTGTTTTCCAAGAAAAACACAGTAAGAGTAGAGGAAAGGGAGCATGCACTGCCTCACCTGACCTCTCCCCTGCCCAGTGGTTCACTCACCTCATTTAGGATGCTCTCCAGCGTTGGAGGAGTATCAACTTGAGGAATGTCAAATTCTTTGTCGTCAATCTGTACATTAGAAACCACAGCCTGAGTTTATGTTGCCTGCTCCACCTTCCAAACTCTAATTAAAGACACATAAAACGCAGCAGAGCACACACGCCTCTCAGTAAAGGCAGGCAAGAGCTCGGAGGGCAGGGTCATACGCAGTTTCACCTGGTTGCGTGAGGCAAATATTTCCTTCTTGGAGGCTGAGACTTACTTGCAGAAACAGCCACAGAATACTTTTGATGTTCTGAGAATAAACATGCTATTGCATTATAAAGGGTTTTACAGCAAGAGAGAAATTAAATCACTGACTCTGTACGTGCTACATAAGGCACTCGCCATACAGAACTTTGGAGGTCGCTGGATTTTTCCCTATACAGGGTGAAGCACGGGAAATTTATGCAAATGATAGTGACAGCGACCCATGACACCATACTGGAACTGGCACGGATCAGCCTGGGACGCCCCCGCCGACCCTCCCTCACAGTGTCTGTATGAAACACCCAGCGACCTCCCTCACAGGCGTCTCTGTGAGAGGTCCGACCCTCCCTCACAGGATCACAGGAGTGTGAAGGGAGCCGCCGACCCTCCCTCACGGGCGTCTCTGTGAGAAGTCCGACCCCCTCTCGTGTGTGTCTCAGGGACCCACCGCCCCTCCCTCGGCGGACCCCTAGGCCCTGCGGGAAGCGGCCGAGCAGGCGCAGCCCCCGCGGCCCGGCCGTGCCGCCTCCACAGAGGTTCGGGACGCACCAGCTCGCTGCGAGAGTCCAGCTCACGGTCGAGCTCCGCCACGCTCAGCCGGTGCACGGGAGGCTCCGGGCACGGCTCGGCCTCCGCTGGCTCGGGGGCCGCGGCCATGGCCGGGCCGGCTCCGGCGGGACTCGAACCCGCGGGCAGAGCGTCCTCCCCACGCAGCCGCAGCGCGGCGGGGCCGCCCCCGCGCCTGCCTTAAAGGGGCCGCGCAAAAAAACGGACAGGGGAACACCGGGGGACACCAAGGGCACGGAGCCGGCGCTGCTGCCACACGGAAATCTTGTATTTATTGAAAAAACTCGCATCCGCTCCACGACTGCGGTTGTCATACAGGACCCGATGGGTGCGTCAGCCTCCGAGGGAAGAAGATGGACAGAATTAACAATAGGCGCAGAAAGGGGAGGCAGAGACCAACATCCCTCACGCCCCTTCCCCTTGAAGCATCCCATGGTGCTTCAGCTAAAGCCAGGAGATTTTGCTTCGATTCCCACGTTCTGGAGCCTAAGATTTGGTGTGCGCAGGGCCAGGATGCAGCATTGTCCCAGCAAAGTCAAGAAAAATGTCCCTTTTAGGAGAAGAGGCAAAAGCCTTTGGGAATTCGTGGCTAATTTTAGACAAGGCAGGAGATGGTAAGCAGATTTTGAGCTCAAGCATCTGTGTTTTCTTTTAAAAACCACCTGGAAACAGAAAGCCATGTGGGGTCTCCAAGAGCTCTTACCACGCCAGAAGGTAAGGAGGATCAAATATAAAATAAAACGCATTGGAAGGATAAATCTCCCCAGTTTCACAATGCCAGACACCCAAACTGTCCTGGGCTCTTGTTTGTGCCCAGATGAAGGAATGGCCCCTCTGGTGTCCCAGCAGCAGCTGAATCCATGCTAAAGGTTCCAGCTTTTAAAGGTTCAAAGTAAAGGCACAGAGAATGCCCTACACCTGTGCCTTGCGTTACCTGTTAGTCCTTCCCGTTGTTCCTCCTGAAAGGGAGCTGTGCTTCCCTGCTCTCTGGAGAAGGCTCTTTCTGGTACATAGCAGCAAGAGCACATGGATGAGCCAGGAACATCCCACACCTACTCTCCAGGTGAGGTTGTGCCAGGCAGGGCCCCTCATCTCGCCTCCCCCTGAGCAGGAACAGCCCTCCTGCTGTCCTGGGCCAGCTCAGCTCAGCAGGGACAGCAGAGGATCTGCCTGTCTAGGGTCACCTGCTGAGCTTTCAGTCAGCAGACAGCAAGAGCTGGGGGGGAAAGCATTCCCAGGAACAGGCCAGCAATGTCAGCAGAGAGCTGCAGGCTTTAGAGATGCCTTAGGAGCAGCAGGTCACACACAGGTAAGACAGTTTTGCTTCTCAAAATTACTTTAGATCACACACACAAAGCCAGTCCCTGCGGTGGTGGCTGAGGAGGTTGGCTGGGCAGGGGAGGGGATTTTTGCAAGGAAGTGGCTCTGCTTTAGAGCTATGCTGGCCCTGGGGAGCTGAACCTCTCCTCTTGCATGCACATCTACAGGTGTTTGAAACTTTAGTGACCCATTACCACCACAGGCTCTCTTCCATGTAAACCCTTCCTTTCCCCTGCCAGCTGTTTCAGGATGGTCTTCTGCAGCAATGGTGCATCTGCTCCTCTTACAACAGCCACTAATTCTCCTCCCTGAAAGGTGGGGAAAGCAAATCAGTCAGCAAATGCTCAGGTTGTGCTCTCTGGGCTCTGGAATTCCCCACAGCAGCACATCACCCACACTATATGTACCAGGCCCTCCTCCCCTCAGAGCTGCTCTGCTCCACAGCAAGAGGGAAACCTTGGAACAAACCTTCTTTGTGCCTCCTCATCAGTCTCAGGATGAAGCAACACAGCTTGTGAGAGGAGTGAGGTCCTGCAGAATTAGCAGGCTGAACCTGACGAGTCCACAGGGCAGCACATTGGCTGTATATTCTTATCTGCACAGCATTTGATTACCAGCAGATACAGAGCAAATAAAATTGTCCCATCACACATTAAAGAAATAAAACATCCTCCCAAAAGGACTGATGTTCCCACCACCACGACATGTTTATTGCTATGCAACCACTGGGAAAATATTTTCACTCACTGTATAAAAGAGAAAGACAGGCTCACATTGTCCTCTGTATTTTTCCAGAGCATCAATGGAATCAACTTCAGCCTAAAAGGAATGTAAAATAAAATAGGTGTTTCTAGAAAAGCATTTCTGCTCCAGAGAGATGAACACACAAGTGCTTGGACTCAGACACCCTCAGCTGAGGAAAACCCCTCTGGGTCCCAGACTTAGGGGACAAAATGACACTAGTCAGAACTAGGGGCACACCAGCTCACAGCTCAGTTCCAGTGCCTGAGAAGCAGGTAGTTGTCACCTGCAGGAGCTGGAGCAGCACTCCTGTGGTACAGGGATATCTATTCCCAGCAGTTTCCCTGGGTGAGTCCCAGAAAAAAAAGCCTGAAAAGTGAATTCAGGGCTCCTGCCCGTGAGGACTGAGAGAAGTGTCAAGAGGAGCTGCAGTGGCAGCAGAGATGGGATGGCTGAGCCAAGAGAAACCGCACTGCCCTCGGCTCTGTCCTCAGTCCAGAGCTGCCACCAGCCAGGAAAGGCACCAGAACACACAGTCACCACCTGGCTGAGGCAGGGGGGGACTTCAGTCCCAGAAGGGCTCCAGTCCCAGACCCTGCCCAGGGCAGGACTGCTGTCAGTGGTACAGGAGGAGGTTGCTCAAGGCTGTGTCAGTTTTGAGATTTTCCAAGAATCAGCTCTGCACAGCACTCTGGGAACTTGTACGTTCTCACTTGAATACTTTTTCCTTCTATTTACTTGGACCTTTCCCTGATTCAACTTATCCCATTATCTCTTGTCCTATTGCTGTGTTTCTCTGACAGACATCAGTCTCTGCCTTCTCCATCCTCCCCTCACTGGACATCTGTCCATTTTCCTCTCCAGGGTGACGAAATCCAGCTCCTTCAGCCACTCCCTGTACATCAGAGGCAATGTGTTAATGACTCTGTCTAATGTTACTGGCTTAAGTAGAAATCTTGAAAGCATAGAGCAGTTGAAGCCTGAAAATCCTTCATTATATGAATTCTTATAGATATACTCAAGCCCCTGTATGTGGCAGGTTCACTCCCAGCAGCTGCAACTCCTGCACTGCTATGGTTTGGGCTAAATATTGGAAAGATAAGTGATTTCAGCCCTTAGACTTCAGAGGACTGGGTATTTAAAGCAGTGCAAAGTGAAATCTTACCACAGCAAAATGCAGGAGATTACTGCCAACTTCATTCCTGATTTTTTGGAACAGATTCACTACTGGTTTGCATGGGCCACACCAGGCTTGAAACACATCGACAACTGCAAGCAGGAAAATGGGTCAGAATGAGGTGCAAAGGGGTCAGTTTGGACACAGATCTATGCTAGAAGGGCTGGATTCAGCTCTGAACTGGAAACCCTTGCAAGATTTAAAATGCTGCATCAGAGGACAGAATTACATTACAAAATAACAAGCTAAGAATGAGGTGGAGGAGTCTTAAGTATAACCATGGACATGGCTGTGGCCTTGGGGGTAGCAGATTTCCCAGGGAAAACTGCTGCACAGAGGCAGAGCAGACAGAGGTTTTCCCAAGAACCCTGGGAGCCAGGGCTGCTCCTTGTGCTGAGGACGGTCCTGTTCCAAGCAGTGGAGACTGGACCAGCACTGCTTGGATTGCATGATGACTGTCCCACAAAAATGAAGAGGACTACAACCTCCTGCTGTTCTCAACTCTGCTAGAATATTTTTTTCTTCCTTTCAGGGTAAAGGGAATGGAGAGACTGACTAAACATCCTTAACACTAATAATTCCTAACAGTCCTAGTGTTCTTTCAATACAGAACAAGAGCAATTCAGTGTGCTGACCAAACCCTTACCAATGAGTCCTTTGAGACACAGCATTTCTTCCCAAAGCTCCTGGCTAGTAATGTTAATCTGTGTGGAAAATTGAAAAACACAGTAAAAGGCACAGTAATTCATCATTTGTCAACATACTGACAAATCACCCCAGAGGGACACACCTGCCTGAAGAGGCATTACCTGAGCAGTCAGGAAACTCCTCTGACTGTGATTCTCTCACCTCTGGCCAGCTGATCAAGATGTCTCACAAGATCCAAGGAAAGGGAAAGGGCAGCAGCATCCAGCCAAGGGCAAGTCCTCCCCTGTTTAGTGGCACTATCACAACAGTGGCTGCCTGAGGATCCCAGACTCAGTTTGCAGAGAGTTGTTCTGGGGCTTGGCTGGGGCCCCCAAACTGAGATCCCAGACCCACAGCCCCTTGTCAGGATCCATCTGTCTGCCCAGGGTTCCATTTGAACCACACGTCCTTCAGGCCCAGTCCTCACAGGGTTTATGAACCACCTGATTCTCCAGCAGCAGTTTCTCACCTTGCCTGCACACAAACTCTACTATTTGGTATGTTTCAGCCTTCATAGACTAACTAAACTAGTACATACACTCTTGGAATTCTTCCAAGAGTTTCCATGATGTGTGGGCACTAGAGGGTGGTCTGAACCCAGCATATACTTACCTGAATTCCCAGCTGTTACCTAAAAATTTCCAAAGCACAGTGAACAGAGAACACAAAGTTCTAGGCTGGGAGGGGCCTGTGGAGTCTTTCATCTAATCTCCTGCACAAAACTCAGTGTTAGATCAGCTTGCTCAGAGATTTACCCTGTCAAGCATGCCTTAGACCACTCCATACACAGCACCTCCCACACTCCCAATACTGTTCTTGGAAAGGATATAATCTTAGCATCTTCCCCATCTTTTAGGGCTTGCCCTTCAGTATTTACTTAGAAAAAGAGTTAAAATTAAAAAAAGCTTCTTGGGAAATGCAAGATCTGGTTTTGTTCATCCTGAACAATGAAGATTCCTAATTCCTTCCTCAGTGGGTATCATCAACCCCAACTACATTTAGACTGCAGTTGAAGACAGTAGGTTGCAACAAGGCCAGCTATTTCACAATAATTAACACCAATGGGCATTAAAGGGCTGCTAAAATCTCACAGCCAAGAATTCCAAGAGTGGAAACTCCCTCTCACAGGTGTTCAGAGCTGTGTCACTGGGGGTCACACAGGGCAGTTTCTCCAGGGCCTTGTCTCACTCAGGGAACAGGGGGCTGTTCAGACACCTCCGTTTATTTGTCTGGCTCAGCACATGATCCTAAGCTTAGTTTTCTCAGAGAACACCTGCAGAACTACAAAACTTAATCTTTCCTAGTGCTGGGACCACCCTTGGAGTGTTTCATAGAATGCTAATGAGTCTAAATGATTTACAACAGTATTTTCTGATAATTAATTTGGCCATGAGTTCAACTGCTGGACTCAAGTACTGCTGGCACTCTTCAAGGTGCTTTGCTGATTTGGATGTCCTGAGACTGCTTGGACTTGACTTTTCTCTAACAAAGCCAGACCCCTTCTAGGACATCCCCTCATGTCCTACACAGGTTCACCTTTCATCTGGAGATGTAAAAAGATCCCAGTTTTGCAGATGTAGACTTGGATTTCCCTTTACTGCCAAAGGGGCACAGTCTAGTTCATGTCAGGTTTCCCATCCCACAGGAACACAGCGGGACAAGCAGCAACAGAAACTATGCCTACTTTCACAAAATGTCCCTCTTCCCTTGTTACATTGTTCACATTTCTAGTTCAAGAGTGAATAAACAAGGTCATAGAGCCCATAATCTCTTTCAATATTTCTCTCTTGAGAAGACTGAACTGCTCTCAAAATTTGAAGCAGACCTGCAGAACACATTTTCAGTTTTCAATGTTTTTGCATTATGAACTGCTCTTAGAACCCCATTCTCCCCATGCAGTAGTTATAAAAAGCATCACTAGGTCACCTATGCAAGAAAAATTCCTCTACACATCACTGTGAAATAGATTTTTCAGCATTTGAGTCTTTCTTGTACCTCCTAGCTTTTCTACCTATACAGCAATCTTTCTGAATACATGACCTGGTCAGAAATGTCCAGTAACTTGCTATCCAGGAGATGTGCCAAGCCCAGTTCTCTACTCCTAAATGTCCTCTGAGCTACTACCTCACAGAACAGGCATTTTGGTCTCTGACAGCAGCCAAACCTGTTCTAGGCCCCAACAGCCCCAAACCCAACCTGCAATAGCTCCCTGTGCACCCACAGCCCTGACTGGGGACACGTGTGACCTGCCAGGTCCTTCCACACTTCCCACCTGCCTCCAGGAATGCCTCTTCCCAACAAGGACCTTGCAGTGAGGCTTTGCCAACAAGATCTGAGATACACCAAGACTGGACTCCATCCTTTGCACTTACTGAGTTTACAAAGTCTGCTAAAGGGCTGGCGACTACTGACCTGCAGTACTACCTCCTTTTTCTTGGCAGCCATCCTTCTGCAGGAACAGGGTCCTTGGAGCAGCTGTCCCAAGCACAAAGCACTACAGATAGCTTCTAATCACCTGGATCCAAGAACTGGCCAACCTGCACCACAGAGAGAGCTTTTTACCTGTCTCTGCTGCTCCAGCCCGGACACAGCACCCACAGCATCGCCCCAGCCCCGCTGCAGTGCCCCAAACCTGAACACACCTTTACTCACACCTTCTCTGTGAGCCGAGCTGCTGCTGCGGGGCCTTAATGGCCGCTCCCTTCCAGGGCCTTGTGCAGCAGCTGGCAAGACCCCAAGGCTGCCATGGCAGCGGTGGCATCGCCGGGGCAGCGTCAGCCCAGCCCAGCCCGCCCTGCTCCCTCCCCCGTGTCCGGCGCCGGCTGCAGCCTGCAAGTTCAGCCCCAGCTCCGCTGGGACTCCTGGAGCAGCAGCTGCAAGTGGAGCCTTTCTCCCTCCTGTCCCTGCCTTCCCTGCCTGGCACCCCCCAGCCCAACACTCACCCTCCACTCCAGTCTTCCCACCTCTCCCCTAAACTGGGGGCTCAAAGCAAGGTGTGGGATCCAAGCGTGACCTCGCAGCACCGAGCAAGGGTGTCCCCCTCCAAACAAGCTCAGTCTGGGAAGGGTTGTGGTTTTCTTTTCCTCTCTGCAGTGAGAGCAGTGCCAGTGCCAGTGCCCAGCACCCCTGGCGATGCCGTTTAGGCAGGGCTGCTGCTCTTACCCCATCCCCTCCCACACCTGGGCACACTGGGCTGCAGAGGCACAGCTTGGAGTTGCTTCTTGTCACACAGCACACGACGCCTGCTGGCCTGGTCCTCCAACTGCTCACCGTCTTCCTGGTTGAGGATTCAGGTTTTGGTACATCAATGCCCCCACCATGTCTCTTTTTGTGGCAATCAGCCTGCAGAAAAGCCCTGATGATTCTGGCCACCACTGAAAGCTTGCAAACTGACAGCTCTTGTGCTCACACTTCAGGACTACCAAAGCAATTTTAAAGCCATTTTCTACTCTTAAAGAACCTAATTCTCAGGCACCTCAATTATTCCTCTGCCTGCTGTGTCACTGCTTCAGCAGGTTTGCTGAGGTACAGCATCCATGGCAATAGGTAAAGTCTGTAAAAATAAATTTTAAAAAGTATGAGATGTTTGCCTTTAGAATATCCTGGCACAAGCTGCTTTACACAGGTTACTTGGCTTCTTTCACTACCACAATGCAAATCTGTGACTGGAACTATTGTTCCTCATATATTTTATTTGATCTTCTGCATGGGAAAGAGTCCAAATGTGGAATGAAGGTGGTGGGGAGAGCCAAGGGTACCACTGTCTGACAGCTGGTGTCCCAAATCTGCTGCTCAACTATTCACCTTGTAGGACATATAACCTCTGAAAGGACTCCCATCACTAGACCCATATATAAAGAGAGGACATACTTATCAACATCCATCAGGATGGCTTTTCAGCAGAGAAATTGCCCAAGAAAATCAGAATTTTCAGCAGAACTCCTGGTGATTCATATGATGTCCAGACAAACTTTGCTTTGGTTCTGTAAGCAACCCTGGAATTCACAAGCTGCTGCTACCTCATTAAGTTGGGAAAGCTCTGGGTGACCAGGAAAGTCTGTCCCACTGTGAATCTCAGACTGTAGAGAAGCTGGCACAGAGTTCATATTTCTTCAGGAAGCTGAGAAAAATCTAGATGTTCTGGTAAAGTTCATTTTATTTACAGTATTCTTCTTTTTATACATACCTATAGCAACATCAAAAATTATTCACAAAGTTTAACTGAATGTAAAAATGTTCTCACCCAACAGTTTGTCCTCTCTACACCTGTGGAAAACATCAACTGTTCTCACGCAGCAACAAGATTGTCTGAGCATGGGTTTTTAGTTTTTCTGGCAGAATTTTAGCAAACCACCTCAAAACTTGTACAGAGATACTTTTACTCACCTTTTTTCTGAACACCTGTAGGCACCAAAGTTCTATAGAATCAAACTCAGATTTGCTTTAAGAAATGTGAGTTGGGGAATGATGAGAAGAGATACATAAGAACTCGAGCTCCTAAACACAGACAGGAGTGCAAATGCGGCAGGGAGATGCCCACTGGACAGTTTTGCATTTACAATACCTGCCTCAGAACGTTTTTCTCAGTTCAAGCAAAAATATATTTGATTGAATTTTATAAACAAGACTTTGCTTCTGAGGTACTTAGATTTAACAAGTTCTCACATATTTTTACTTTCTCTTTTGTTCAACCCCCAAAGTCCATCATGAAACATTTGCAGAAGGACGTTAAAAAACCGCCAGTCACTTACTGTAATGCCTGGGGAAAAAAGTGTCAGGTGCTCACTTTTATTTGTCTTTGAGAGTGGAAGAAGTTACATGAAATGCAGATATTCTTCTTTGCAACCAAGTGGTAACAGTTATCTGATATACAGCACATTCAAATTCCAGGCCAAACTGTGGTCACATTTTCTGACACAAAGAGTTACCTTGGAAAAAAAGTAAGGCTGTCATCACAATTTGACCTTCTGATTAGAAATAAAAGATTTAGATAATTATCAAAATTGGTTAGCAAAATTACAGACTTCTCTTCTTGCTGCAGCCTTCCTGAAGCTCAGTAAAAGAGAAGGATTTGGATTAAGACATTGGCTGCAAATTCTAGTGCCTGTTAGTGCTATGTAAATACAATGTCTGGGGAGTCTGACTATGAACTATGGTCTTAACTGAAACCAGAAAGAAGACCTGAGCAGAGTCAAAACCCTGAACTGCTTGAGGAGACTGGGAAGCCACTGGGCTCTGCCACTCCAGCCTGAGCTCACACAGTCCCCTTCACTTGCACTCGTGTTTCCCCCTGCACACTTGCAGGCACCATTTCAGGAACATCCAGACACTCAGAGCTTCTGGATGCAGTCACACCCCACCAATTATCCAGCAATCTAAATCCATGCATGTGTGTACAGCTGCATATATACAGAAAATACGTAGCAACATTACTGAGCTATGAAACAAGATGGAACCCCCAGGTTTTCCATCCCTTCCCCAGCTTAATGCACCCAGTTGATCATTTGTGGAAATAATTTGGAAGTCACTTAGCTATTAGTGGAGATAAAGGATGCAAAACAAAAGCAATCCCTTAATCCTGCTTGCCAGCTCCTTCTAGTCTCTGGAAGGTGTAACTTCTGCAACACACACAGTTTGCTCAGTGATCAGCAAATCCTTCTGACCATGAATAAGCCAACCCTTCAGCAATTAGCTGAGCAAGTTCCTGGATGGCAAAACAAGAGCTTATCCCTGCTGATCCTGCAGCCACCTGCTCCTTTCTGAAAAGCATCAGTCATGCTAACTCTGAAGTATGAGCTTGTTTTCCAAAAATGTAAAGAAACCCACACCCAATCCAGTTGGGCCATTCCATGGATTTGAGCATGTCAACAATACCAGGTGACCTTGTATTGTGGCAAAGAATTCATGGACCTTGTCAGTACAGAATGTGCTGCTTGGAATTTGAAGTCTATTGTCTCCTATTTTTCTCTTTAAAAATGAAGTATAGTGTAAGTTAAGCTGAAGTTCAGAAATGCATATATTTTACTTAAAAACATTCATCTGTTCAAAATTCAAAATAAACTTTATGGGATACAACAGTTTGGTTTTTTTTTTTAAATAACATTTCATTCAAACGGTATATAATTCATTGAAGTATTCGTACAGCAAACAATGGTTAACCCTTGAAAACCTGTAGAAAAAGATTTTCACACAAAAAAAAAGAAAACCAAAAGTGAGGTCTCACACCCACACACTCAGCCCGGCACACGCACACACTCGAGCACCCACGCACCCACACAAGGCTGCAGCAAAAGCAGAGAATTGGAGGCCCAAAAGGAAAACGATGACTGATTGTTCTATCTGAGAGTCCAGGTAGCTCAGGAAAAAAAACCAAAAACCAAAACAACCCCCCCCCCCGAGTCCTCTGAGTAAAGAAACTACCTCAAGAAAATTCTCAAGTGCACTGGAGACCTGATCATTCGAACTGTTTCTGCAAAGCAGCTCCCTGCACCTGAGAAAAATGCAGCCCAAGGTGACTTGTGCAAATATAAGGAGTCAGGAGTATCTCCTGCTATTCCTTAAGTAGACATGAGGGGTGTCCATAGATTCAATTAGTCTTTGATCATGCAAGGTACTGCTGGAGTGCTGTCTTCGCCCTGCAAGAAAGAACAACCCATTAATTACAGCAGTCTGGCTTCAGCGGCAGCAGCTTCATGAGTAGGCTCAGAGTGTGCCAGCAGAGAGGGAGGGAGGATGGCTGAGGAAAAGTCTCCCTCATTTTGGAAGGATCTGGCCCATCGTGCAGAAATGCTCTGGGTGAGTTGTGACTCTTAAAGAATCCACCTGGCATCCAAGGATAACCTGATCTAGCCAATGACACTGAATCCCAGCACAAACTGAGGCACTCCCAGCATGGTGGGGCTTGGGATGTGTGTTATACACACCTTCCAAAATCCCTCAAGAGCAGTCACTGAAAAGCAATTGCTTTCTGTAATACAGGTGGTACCATGAAAAGCAGGTCTTTGAGCTGAGAAATCAAGGAGTGTCAACTCAGAATATACTAAAGACACATTAGTCCTGGCAGGAATCCTGTAGGAATACTGGCCCCACCAAAATCATACAGTGAGGTGAGAGGGAGAAAAAAGCCAGTCTAATAATGCAATTTATGCAATCTAATATTGCATAATGTTTTTGTTAAAATAAAAACACCTCCTAAAACTCTGGGGTTACAGTTCCATCATCACACAGGCTAATTCTGAGTTTCCTCCCACCTGAAGTGAGACACTTTGCTCTTCCTTTGTCCCCTACATCTCCCAGCCTGCTACCATGACCTTAACAGACTTTTCCAGGACCTGATACAACTCATCAACAGGGAAGATTATTTATCTGTTTTTTCCCAGCTTCCTGCTGTGATCACAAGCCATAATAATAGCCCATGGAGGGGGATGGTGTGGCAGCAGTGGGATATCAAAATGTTCCTGATGATCATTTTCAGTGCTAATACTCTGGCATAGATTTTAAGATGAGAAGCCCTAACTTTACTACAAAGATGTCTGAGAACACTAGAACATCTTTCATAAAACCAAGAATACCAAACTTAATGCATTTTGAAATCAACTACACAGTTTTGAGTTGCTTTCTCTGTGTGTGACATCTTCCAAAGATCAGATTTTCTTCTTTACTTTGTGGAAGAAACTGGGCTGTTGCCAACTGTAGGTGGGATAATTGTGAAAGGTTAACATAAAACCCCAGAAATTGTCAGTAACTGTTTTGGTTTTACATGTGTTTGGGAAGCAGCCAGATGATCTATGTGGATACTAACACAGGTAACAGCACAGGTGTGTGCAAAGTTATTGTTTGGCTTAATTAGTTTAAAATAATTTAATTGAGATTAACAACCGTGGTGATCCTGCATTATCTTCATACTCACTTGTCACACAGATTTGGATCTGAGGACTGACTCAGTTTGTGTAGAATATCTACGATTCCCATGTCTCGGAGTTTGTCTTGGCGCTCCTGTGAACCTGCAACAACAACAAATCCCATTGTTGGGAGTGGCACCAGCCCAAGTGCCTGCAGGACAGCAGAGAGGGGTGGGAGCAGAAACCAGCTAAAGAAGTGGTCAGGAGCAATGCCCAGCTAGAACACAGCCATGGAAACACTCCCTCAGCTCTGCCTGCTTCCCCAGGGAGCTGTGCTCTACGTGCACATGTTTGGAGCCAAGAACATCTTGAAGGCAAAAATGTTTATCCTAAGGTATCCTGACTTCAGCTGTTTTATTCTCATCTCTGTGATTTCACAAGATCTGGATGCAGAGAATATTCCCCTAGAGGTGTTTGAGCCTGACTTCTGCCCTCTCCTCCTCTCACCATATTCCCCTGAGCAGCACCATCCTTCAGCCCCTCCTGGTAACCTCCCACTCTCCCAGGCCATGACTTCTCACCAAATGCCTTATCCATTGCTCCCAGTTCCACCCACAAGTCCTTTAGCTGGTTTTGGCCCAAGCCACTCAAGCCATCCATACTGTAGAAAATTTCTTTGCCAGAAATCCCCTTCTAATCCATTTATTCTCTCCAGTGAACCTGTTCCTTCTTAAAGGAATGTCCATAGCCCCTTTAAGATCTGGAAGCTCTTACAAGAATTCTCTTTCACTCCAATTGTTTTGCGACTTGACAGAAATGCTACAGGTGAAAACCTCCTACTGTCTCTCTAGCTCCTGTTTATTGTCACTGTGTCTTTGTGTCTCCCCCAGAAAGCTCCCTGCATCTTCCTCAGTGTCTCCTGACCACTCTCACATATTCCATACTACACCCATAATGATGTTTCCCATTATTATTTGGATCCCACTGCACTGTGCACTGCAAATATTCATTACTATGCAACAAAAGCTTTTTGATCAGGATAGTAGCTTGTCTGTGCATTAATAAGGAGGGTGTCTTACCTTCCTCTTCATTCCATATGAGATTAGATATACAGAACATGGCAGCAAGCTGTAGTTTAGCATTTGAATGACTCTAAATAAAGAAAAACAGAACTCAAGTTTAGAAGAAATTCAGAAATTCACAAGACTTATATTTTGGCATTCATCATGTAATAAATATGATAGCAAAGCTGGGACTAATTGTTATCTACAATTTCTCTGAAAGATAGGGCCATAATATAAGGCACTTGAGTAGTGGTCAATCACTTCCTTCCAAATGTTTACTGACATCTCCAAGATAAATGTTTTTCAAATTCATGAAATGTTTTCTATGTAGATGATGTCACTGTAATGTTTTTATGGGAAATAACCCCTGGATTTTCCTGTTAGTCAGTTCCTCTGTACACCTCTGCCATACAGAACTGCACTTACACCCCACTGGTTATATGGAAGTTAAATGCATTATAGTGAATATTTCACAAAACAAAATCCTAAAGCACTTTCCTCTTTTAATTCCTGCAAAAGACCAACACAAATCCTTTAAGAGAAATTCCCCCTACCATGTAGTATTTGATTTTCTGCAGGATGTCATCATTGGTCATAATCAGTTCTTTTGCTGTTGTGCCATCTGCTATATTGGCAAGGATACACAATGTCTGAAAGAGAGAAAATCTGGGAAGTTATTTGGCCCCAGATCACACCCCATGACAGCTTCCCTGACAGCTCTAAACTTGGGACAAACAATTCCTTTAATTAGTTTTAGTATCTTTAATCTGGAGTTTCCAGCTTGCTCACATCTAGGGCCAATGCCAAGGAGTTACCAGCTGTGGGGAGCAGCCCTGGCCAAAAACATTAATCACCATTTTAAAATGAAGAGCAGCACTCATTAATTCATTGCAAGGAAGAACATTTTAAGTCTCTTATGGAAATCTGCAACATATAGGAGATATGTCTGTTCTGTAGCAGTGGCTGGGGGGAAAGGAAAAACAACAAACCCCAACCATTTCCACCTCCTTCTTAAGGCCAGGAAAAGGAGAGACAGAGGCCTTTCACCTTTCTGCTGATCTGGCAGAGGAGTAATTTGTTTTCAACAAGTCTAATCACAGTTGTCACCTGCAGAGGTAACTCCAGCTACTTCTGCAGCTGGTTATTTCTTGCAAATTAGAGAAGCCATCCCACAGGATGCCCTTGAAGCACCCTGAGCCACATTGGCAACTACCTGCACAGAGCTTTGACTGGCACAGCCCCTTCCCTGGCTCTCAGGGGCACCAGCAGATGCTCCACAAGCTCTTTCCCAAGAGCTCTGGAAGAACTTGACCATCTTTTCTGGACATGCTGGGAGGACACTGGAGGATGATCAGCACATGTATGGTGCTTGTGTCTAAGCTGCACTGCATTGTGTCAGCAGCTGCAGAGACTAATTACTTCAAAGCTGCTAATTACATGCTGATGAGGCCAGCAGTGACAGAGACAAGCACTGTCCTGCTCCAAGCAGGGGTTCTGGTGTGCAGACAGGTAGTACTACTGGATCTTGAAATAAGAGCCAGCTGCACCACAGAGACCAAGGAAACGCTCAGTGGATATAGGCCCCAAACTCCAAAGCCCATATTCAGCCCCAGCCCTTTCCCAGAGTATTTCCCAGGTATGCTGGTTCTCCTGCAAAGTAATTTGGATAGGTGTGGCAAGGTAAATAATCTATGGCAATAAAGGCCATTCCTGTCACCACAGCTTTATCAGGAAGACCTATTTAGAAAGACACATATGGTTAGCTCTCAGCTGCTTCAGAGCCATGGTGTCACCAAACTTGCTCGCAAGAGTCTGTGGGGATTTTTTTTTGCTAATTTTGCACTTAAATCACCAAGGTGGCCTGTTGGAATTCAGCCTGTTCTTCCCTGAGCAGGGATTTAGACCAGCTCTATTCCTACACTCATTTCCCATGCTGTTTGCTACCCATATCCAACCTAAGCCAAAGCAATCCTCTGGCATCTCCCACAGCTCCTTACTGCCCCATCCTTCCCCACCACATATCCCACACGAGGAAGGAACACAGTTCTCCCACTACCTGTCTTGTCTGGCACAAGAGTTACCTAGCCAAATCCTGCCCACCTATTCTCTAATTGCTGCTTTAGCACCCCCACAGCAGCTGTCCCTGTACATTGGTTCCAGGATGCCATTCCTTGCTGGCCATCCTCTCTTTCCCTCTTGTCTTTCCTCTTGCAGACTGCTTTTCTTAAGTTTTAATTTGTCAGGCCAGGTCCCTCCCTACTTTTACCTGGGTTCCACCAGGATGCTCTTTCCCCTTCTCTTCTATTCCTGCTGATCCCTTCCTGCCATGCAATGGCCCCAGTTTAATTCTTCTGCTCTCACATCCCTCCTCTTTGCCAAACCTACATTTGCAAAACCAATCTGAATTCAGTTCAAACAATTTTGTAACAATCCATTAGAAAGAAAAGCATTATTGTAGGTACTCAAGTTATTCATCTGACAGATCTCAGTAAAATATTCACAGCACATCATAATCCCAAACCAAAATGACATGTTATGAACAGTAAGCATTCTTTGCTCTTATATTTTATTCTGCCAAGACAACACAAAACAGAAAAAGTACCTGCTCTTTGACTTCAATATTGTGCTCCCCTTCCAGAATGAGGGTCACTGCTTGCATGATTTGCTTCCCATGAGTGCTCATTATGTGGTCTATGTGCTGCCAAAGCAAGGATGAAATACATTTAGTGTAACTCCCCAGACAAGGAAGGGGCATTCCTGCTTGAATGACTCCAAGTGAGGAGTAGTAACACTGCACACAGAGCACTGCTCCCAGTTAGCTCTCCCAAACCAAGAATTCATGACAGCAGAAACACTTCAGAACATTCTTCTTCATGTGGAGCCTGTTTCTGTCTGAGAGAGCATCATGTGGGCCTTGGTGGTGCTTTCCCTTTCACCTGGAAAGGAGACACTGCTGTGCCAGTTGCCAGGCTGAGGACTGAACCCTGCTCACCCAGGCTCTAAATGTGTGATGCTGCAGCTGGAAACAACCACTTCTCTTCTGATAACCAGGGGGTAATACCAGAGAGGGGTGAGAAAAGTGATGCTTCTTCTCTGGTATTTGCTACTCTGACAGGGACGCTGTGCCCAGGTCCAATAACCACATTTCCAAAGCCTTAGAGGGGGCAGAGAAATAAGCCAGATGCATTGGTTATTGTCTGGGAAAGCTGCCTTAAGTTCACAGGGTCACAGCTCAAAGGTCACTTGATGACAGACTGTGAAGATCTACACTAGAATAAAAGAGAAGATTAAACAAGATCTACTGGATTAAATGATACCAAACCTCAGGACTGGCAGCAAACAGGCACCAGAGATGACCAGCACACAGCACATTACAACTCTTTAAAACCTCAGAGATTCTCGTAGGACTTCTTAAAATTGCTAATAATGGGATTTCATTGGAAAGCTGCTGAATGAGTTATTCTGGAGTGAGTTTTGGGTAGAGGTTGAAAAGGGCTGGTTGAGGCTCTAAAACCTACCACAGGAAATAGTGAAGCTGGCACATAGTTCCAGACAGGGAACACCTTAAGTGACAGTGAGAACTGTCAGGGTGAATTCAATGAATGACAGGCTATTAAGTATCTTTTCACATTAAGACAGAGCTAATTTTCTGTGAAGGTTTATTCAATGAGTAAAAATATCAGATTTTTTACAGTGACCTTTTTCTGGTAGAAACACAATATGTGATAAATGCACAGGAGATGCTTCATGGGATTTTTCCCCTCAAAAACGTTGGCTTGCCAAATGTTAGCTGCATGTTTTCCCTCTGTTCTTCACAGGGGATTATCCCTTTCTTTTCCTCCACTGTAAATAAAGATGAAGAATATCTCTTTCTCCCTGTCAAAAACAACTCCTGGGCTTACATCTTCCAATCATTTTATTTCAGGGTGTAAAATGAATGTCTGCCTTTAAGTGCACAGTCCCATACCAAATTCACAAAGCCATTGTTATCTATGTAGATGGATAAGAACAGAAGTATTTCAAGTGCCAAGGAAGAAGAAAGACAGGTATCTTTAAGATCTGGACCTTCCCATACACTGACTCAACAGTGCAACCCTCAGTGCTGTTCTGGACAAGTTTCACAGAGAAATTGCTATGAAAATAATGTTGCTGAAAGTTAAATGCAATGGAATTGAACATTAAATGAAAATTTCTAGCTCTGATAATAATTACAGTATTTCCATGGATGGAAAGGATACTTTCAAATATTTTCTCATATTGATTTGCACATTTGCTTACAGATATTTGAATAAATCCAAGTGGTGTTAAAACAGGAAAATGTCTTGTCACAAAAGCATTGGATTGGCTGCTTGTTTGATCAGCTTTCAAAAGGTCTGTTTGCAGCTCTACTTACTGGGCGAGTGGAGAGAAGATTCCTGAGCAGTCCCAAAGTTTTCATCAGAACATTTACATCGGAATCAGAAAGCAACTGAAACAACTGCTCTGTGCTCAGACCTCGCAGGATGTCTGACTTGATCTTCTGTTCCGCTTGAAATGCCATATTCTGAAACAGACACACCTTTTACTTTTTTTTTACCTGAAAACCTGGGCTTTTACTCTTTTAGTAGATTATTCCCTACAACAATATATCCTTCCTAAATCAATCCTGCAAAAAGGCTGTAAGCAACACAGTGAATTCAATTTCCACATTATCTTACAGCTAACCTGATTATTACCTGCTTTTATTTGCCCCCTGGCATGCTACTGACAACATTTAACTGCTTCCCTGAATGACCATGGCAACAAAATTAATACAGAACTGAAGAATTTATTTTACTTCATGGACTAATGGATGAAGTGTTCCAGGCGATGTTTTTCTTCTGCAATTTGGTGGAAGGACAAGCCAGATTTCAATTACATCATTTTTAATAACAACTGACAAGTTCCACAAGATATGTTCACAAACTTTTTAAGGAGCACAGTCACAAGTGGTGTTTCATTGGGGTTTCCTACTCACCATTAAAGCCCAAATGCCATTCACTCGCAAGGCAAGATTTTCACTCTGGGTTAAACTACATAGAAGTTCTATGGCTCCTGATTCTAAAATAGGCTGAAAGAAGGAGGGAAAAACAGATCTTTACAACACTACTTAGACTAACTGCATATGTGAAAATACTAAAAATATACTTCTTATATCTTCTTCTTGAGCTTACAAGATGTCCAGTGCTCTCATATGAACTGGCCATGCCACACCCCAATATCCTTGAGCATTTAAAAGTAGGTTTTATGAAAAAAGTCATGTCAAGGCAGCTGCTTTCTCCTATGTCTGTGTTTGTGGAGACATGGATGCACACACATTTATACGTGTGTATACATCATCACACTGCTGTGACATTGCATACATATCCGCCACACCCCACAAGCAAATGGGTTTTCCTAGCAACGTTCAGCTTGGAAATGCTCTCCAAAAACAATCTTCCTTGAGCAATCACATCATTTTGGGTAATTAGAGGGACATATATCACAGTTTAAAAAAGGTTAAGGACAATGACAGCTACCTGACACCTTGCGTGACATTAATCTTTGTGTCCAGTAATCAGACCAAATGAAAACTTCAGCATAATAAAGAAAACTGTAGCCTTCTTGATTGAACTACAAAACCTTGTAATATCATCTTTAAATGACAGGAAAAATATCAGTACATGCACTTTTCTTTCAAACTGATTAATGGAAGTGAAGCTTAGAACAACTGCTTTCCTCTCGAACTGAATTCACTGGTTCATGCAATGAAAACAAGAATGTGAGGAAGAGGCTGGATGCTGCAGGAGCAGGCTCCTGTCTGAGCAGCAGCAGGAGCAGTTTGTGCCCAGCTCACCTGGTCCCAGGTGCTCTGCACTGCAAGAACCTGCCAGGGCTTTCACCACAGTCCCAGGGGCTGCTCTACGGCCACAGCACTGGGAGACATTCCCAAATTAGAATGACTACGCTCTCCACAGGGTACAACATACAACACAGCCACTTCAGCTTTGCTCATTTACTGAAGTGACTGCTGGATTTTCAAAATATTATGTAGAAGAAAAGGGTGATATGTAAAAAAGATCAGATGCCTTATAGAGGCTTTCAAATCTAGTACTTCTAAATATTCCTTCCCCTTACAAAATCAATGTTTTCTCTTGGCAATTATGTTTTTGACATGAACCACATATCCTGACAGAAAATCCAGTATTTCACTCCAATTTGAAATAGAAATAAAGAAAAAACAAAAACAATCCCCCCCAAAAAACACTAAAAACCCCATAATAAAAAAATAAATACATACAACAAACAAAAAAACCCACAAAAACACCAAACAAAAAACAAAACAAAAACCAAACAAAAACAAAAAACAAAAAACAAAAAACAAAACAAAACAAACAAACAAACAAAAAAACACCAAAAAACCCGCAAAACAAACAGAAAACAACCCACAAAAAAGCCATAAACACTTCTTGACCTGCAGTCTGCTAAAAAACCCCATGGCCACTGAACTCTGCTTGGCATTATTTCAGTTCATTTTCTGTCTCACAGATATGACTGAAACCACCAAAACCAACTGATAATTTGGAAATCCAAAGTGCCCTCCCTGCAGGATCCCACATACAGCACAATCTTGCAAATATTTTCTGTAATTAAAAAGTATTTTAGACTTGGGGAATTGTTGCACTGTGTTGATCTGTATGAAATACAAACTCTGCAGAACCAGATATCCTGTACTGTTCATCTGAGAACAATAAAAACACAAGACTCAGCTATGCCAGCATTTTCAGTGTTACAGTAGCAGTAATTCTCTAAGACAATAGATCACATTGCAAATTATCAGTGTGGTTTCTTCTTGTTTATGATCTATTTAGATGACAGTGTTTTACAAGTAAAAAGAAGATGACAAAACTTCATGTCTACTTCCTTTCTTTAGAGACCAAATTAACTATCACAGCACTGTAAGCAGATGATTTTTTTTGTTCCCAAGGTATCAGTGGCACAGGCTCTGTAACATCCTTAACATGTCACAGGCATTGGCTGCCAATTAACACACCTTTACACTACTTGAACCATTGTGCAATCTCACTTTAAGCCATCCCCTCTCCCTGCTGCTGGCTAAGTACTCACCTCCTTGCTTGGAGAGAATTCCAGAAGAAGATTGCATAGCGTGGAAGATGCTACTACAAGAATTTCATTTGGAGCATTCTGTAAAACCTGCAGTCACAGAGGGGAGAGAGAGGAATTCTGTTGGTAGAATAATGAAGAGATCACTAAAATGGAATACCTGGAACTATGCTGTAGCTGGATATTCCAGACTTCAGGAGGTGCTTTGATGCTAGCAGTGCACACCCAGACAATGATACACATCACAGGACAAGCTGGAGCAATCCATTATTTCACAGAAGTCAGATGTGAGAGTTTTCAGTCCAATTTAGTAGAAATCAGTGGGGACAAGCCCTGCTCTGCCAAGGACACATACAGAGGAAGCTCCAGGAGGAGCCTCTTCAACCCCTCTGTATCTCGCCCTGAGCATAACACAGCAAATTTCCTAAGGAGCATCCTCTCACAGCCTGAGACAAGTTATAGTCCCTTATCTTTGCCTGGATCTCCAGCAGCACCAAAACACCAATTCCTAAACCAAATGTGTTCCTCCTACTGCCAACACCACCTTCTGTGCTCTGGCCACTTCACTTCTGAACAGTCCAGTCAAGCTCACTCCAGGAGATTCCTATGGGTGTCAATACTGCCCAAGCTTTCAGGTGCGCTAGCAGACTTTGTCTGCTCTGCATTTTCAAGGTCTAAAAGATGTTGAAACTGAGAAACTCGTTTATTCATCTGCATTTATGACAGTGGCATTACAGGATGAGAGATGACATATATCTTACACACCTGAATCTCACTTAATCTTGTGGAAAATTGCACTATATAATAATGTGTCTTTTTAAAGGTCTTTCTGAGCTCTTTGGTTTCAGCTACAGAATCTGCAATGGGATGTAAGAGGTAGAGAATTACAGGAAAAAACGCAAATCTAAGATCTCCTGCAGGGCTCACAGACCATGTCTGAACAGCGCCATCTAGTCTGAGTCTGAGATTCAGCGACACGTAGTGCTGTAGTGTCCTGTGTGAACATTGAGAATAATTTAGCTTCACACTCTGGTGACAAAAAACCCCAAAAACAATAATGAAAAAAAGGAAACAAAAGGCCAACCAAAACCCAAGCAAGAATCACACAGTTGCTGCTGCTAGCTTTTGTTGACTTATGACTCTCTTAAGGAGAAGGCCACAGGATCTAGATTTCTAGGTAAATTGTATCATGATTCTACAGCAAGGCATTCCAACTGAACAGACACCCTGTGGTCCTTGAATGGACCAGAGCACTCCAGGGACTGAGACCTGACTCCTCCTCACTTACCTTCATTAAAGGCTTCCATACAGCATGATCCTGAAAACTTGTCCTGAGCTGCTGGACAGAACGGGACAAACTGTGCAAACATCTGGAATGGAAGAGAAATCTTCATTGTGAGACATGCACACAGCTGTACACATCCTGCTGCTCCACAAGGATTGCTGAGCTGGGAGCCAGGCCAGGAGAAGCCTGGGAACAGCCGAGAGAAAACCCTGCACCAGCCCAGGATAAGTGCCCCTCCCCCCCAGGAGGGCTCCCAAGAGCAGAACTGAGATCAGAGTAGCTCTCAGACAGCGAGCAGGAGTTGTCCCAGGTGCAGCACAGACTGACAGAGGTTGTGCATGGATGAGGACAGGCTCACCTGACTGCAGCCAAGCGCACCTTGATGCTGGACTCGGACAGGCCGTTAACGATCCGGTCCATCATGTTCTCCGTCTCAATGATCTGGGCCAAAGAACTCAGGTTAGTGAACAGCTCAACAGCATCCATGGCTTGCTGGGGATTTGGCTACAGCACTTGGAATGTTACATATAAAAACTGCAGCTAAAACCAGCATGCCACACTCTCTTGCCAGATTAAGTGGAAAGTTTTGTGTATCTACAGACAATTTGGAAATTAAAAAAAATCTACATTCTATGTTCCACTATGGCTTTTAATCATCAAGGAACAAGAATGTAATTTTATATATAGATATCTATCTATATATGCAGAGGTATATATATACACATACATACACATGAATTACCCTTAATGTCGTATTAAAACAAAAGTGAGCATGTGTGAGTGCACATAACATACAAACTACAGATCAGAGACAGGTTGTAGAGCTGTGTGGATAGAAAATATCCAGTGGCTCATCTGCCATATTTAGACAAGGCCAGCACAAACACTTAACACCAGCATAAAAGGGAGTTAATACCCAGATTAATTTTGCATAATAAATCAACTGACATATACACACCCACTGCTTATTAAAAGCTTTGTAGAAGAAGGATCCCCACTATTAACTAAAGCAACAAAAGAGGAGTTTATGGGGTTGAATTCTGGAGATCCTGAGTGGCTCCCCACTGATAAATCCTCCTGATGTTATCTTTTCACTCTATGTTTTCCTGCCCCCTTCCTTCTGCTTTTCCCCTTTAACCAGCAAATAAACTCAGAAAACATTCCTGTCTTCTGCACTTGCTACATGACACAGCAAATCCATGATTAATTAAAAAAAAACCCCTCCTTTTAATCATTCATTTATTAAGTTCCCTCCACTTTCCACACACTAATTTTTATCTGAGTGCTCCAAGCAACCAATCTCTTTGCTGTAATGTTTGAATCACCAACTGCTTTGTTATGACAGTGCAAGGCCCCTTGGTCACTTGAGAATCAGGAAACTAATTCTGACCTTGTTTCCCCATATGAGCAGACTTTCCAGGGTTTATTTTTTTTAAACATTTGTTATATAATAAAATAAAGGAGAACAGAGGTGTATTATCTCTCTCAGAACACAAGTTTCAGAAATTTCTCATATGCCACAACAGTATTCCTTATGAGTAGCCAAGTACCAAAAATGTCGAAAGACAATTCCTTGCACAAGTGTAGTAGATCACTGTGAAGATGCTTACATAACTAAACATTACTTTTGTTATACTCTGATAGCAATACGTTAATTTTTGTTCCAATTCCACGCAATCTGAAAGCTTGTATTAATGGAGGAGAGAGGTCTCATTTTGACCTATTTACATAATGATGGGGAAAAGCACTGGGAGGGTGGGAATTGCTGCCTTGCAGCTGCCCCTCTGGCTGACTCTCACCCTGAGCCTCCCCAGCTCACCTTTTTGCGGATGTCCTCGTCGTTAGCCCCCAGGGACGCGTAGAGCTTGAAGGCGGCCTGGCGCAGCTCGTGGGCGTGCTTCAGGTCATGGTCCAGCTGGGAAACACAGCACAGGCACCAGGTCAGCCACCAAAGCAGCTGCACTGTGATATTCTGATTTCTTCCAAGCTGCTGCTTACCCACCCTCTTTGTCTGCCACCCCAGAGCCAGCCAGAAGCACGAAGTGCTGCTCCCTGAGCTCATGTCCACATTTACCAGCAAAACACAGTAACCAGAGTTCAGTTCTCTGTAACTCTCTGCTGAGTTACAGAGAAGACAACTTCAATTTGAGGCAAAAATAAGGTTAGGACTCTATCAAGACTATATTCAGGTAAAAGCTATTCTTACCTCCCAAGAGGAACTTGCCAGAAGGAGAGAAAAAACTGGGAGAATCAAGGCAAGTTTTATCAAGAGAACTGAAGCACAAGCAGGAGCCCAAGTTGGTCTCTAAATCTCAGGCCATGTTAAGGAGCGAGAGGTTGGATATCAGGAAAAGGTCCTTCCCCCAGAGGGTACTGGGCACTGGACAGGCTCCCCAGGGAATGGGCACAGCCCCAGGGCTGCCAGAGCTCCAGGAGTGTTTGGATAACACCCTCAGGCACAGGGTGAGATTACTGGGGTGTCTGCGCAGGGCCAGGAGCTGGACTAGATGATCCCTGGGGCCCCTTCCAGCTCAGGATATTCTGTGATTTTATGACAGTTAATGGGAGTACTAAAGGCATCATTAAATGTATTTGAGGCTGACCCTGCTTGGAACAGCAAATTTGGGCTCTCAGATCTCCTCATGTTCTCTTCTCTGAGAACAATTCTGTGACTCTGACTGCCCTCAAAACTCTGTACCAAAGTGTTCTACAAACAATGCAATCTTCAAAGTCTACAGAAAATGCCAAGAAAATTACAGTATACCGTAGCAAAGCGCTAAAATAAAAGAAATGTCAAAAATTAAGCTCTATGAGTAATTCTCTCCAGTGCAGCTATATTGGAGCAGAAGTATTATATAATTGTTATAAATATTTTAAGCAGACAAGTTCTCTGTTTGTCAGATTCCTCACTCACTCCTCACGTAGTTTTACCTTACAGGGTGCAATTCCAAGCACTCTGTCCAAAGCCAACACTCTGGATTCCCAGCTGGCTGCTTCTACAGCCTTACTGCACACTCAGAGCACTGTCATAATATTTAGAATTGCCCCACTCACTTTTGGAACCTGATCATATTTTTAATGCTACAGCCAACATCCATTACCCCTCAATAAGCTGCTAAACTTCTTTTTGCTCTGTTTTCTATACTGTAACTATTTTTTTTAATATTTCATTTGCATTTTTACAGAGAACTCAAGAGGCTTTCTAGGCAGAATTAACCCCATTCTATAAGAGTCAGGGAAATAAACCTGTCTCTTGGGCCAGTTTCAGAAAAAAAGTAAAGCTCTGCACTTTTTTGGGTACTTTCTAGTAATCAGACTCAGTAAGACTCCAAGGTACATCTGGTCTCTGTTTATCCAAAGTCTTGCAAGTGCAGATAACTCGTAATATGAAACAGTGCACAACATCCACAAGTTTTTGTGTTTTAACACAACAGAACCATCTCTGAACTTCAGATTTTCCACAAACCTGACCTAAGAATTGAAAACAAATCTCTTTTCACATGGACTATTATCTCTTATGAAGCTGGTTCCTGAAGGCAAGATGTTTAAACTTAGAGCATGGGAAGACCAGACATACACACTTCTGTGTGGTTAATGAAGTCTCCAAAAAGCAGCGACTGAGACTCGGAAAGTACAAACATCAAGAATCAAGTCCTGCTGGACCTCTGGTCACCTTTCAACTGAGGATGTCAGGCATTAGGCTTAAACAGAATTTAAAACACCCATCCTGAGCTCATTTACTGTTGGTTTTGCCCATGCCTGCAGGGTTCAGAGCCAGGTCAGAGAACACACCCTCTTGATGTCCGCGATGGCGCTGACGGAGCTGGGGTACTTGAAGTAGTCAGCGAGCATGACGATGAGGTGGTCGGTGATGCTGGCCATCCTCTGCAGCTCCACGTCTGTCTCAATCAGGTAGGCCAGAGTCTCTGCCCCCTCCACCCTCTCCTCCAGCAGCCTGTCCTTACTGCACATCCGAACCAAGCATGGCAAAGTCTGCAGAGATTTCAAAAAAAGGAGTTTCTAGTGCAGCCACATTGATAAAGAAACTCCAAAGAAATGAAACAACTGTCCTACAGCAGTGTTCTGCACTGTCCTTTAGATAACTTTCACACACACACATTTCAGTGGGTCCAAAGACTGCACACACAGAGGAATTGTTCAGGCATTGCTAAGTGTACAGTGGGCTACTTTCAAAGAGCTTCTCACAAAGCCAAAATGATACAATGTTTAGAAGTGACCATGGACAACGTTTAACAAAACTTAAAAAAAAAATAAAAAATAAAAAAAAAAATCCCAGCAAAAGTTGGTATTTGCACAGGCCTGTTCTTACTACAAACGAGAACCGAAAGTACCCAAGCTGCCCTCAAGAAGTACTTGACCCCTCCTGCCCTTCTGTGATCCAGGATTAACTAAGGACAATGCAGTCAGAAATAATCTCAGGGCTCCTTTCCCACACTCCAGGGCTGCCTGGAGCAGAGGGCAAAGGAGGAATACGCCTCAGCAGCATATCTGATCAACCAGGAAAAAAAGCTAACCTGGGATCCAGGTCCATTCTGCCTTCTCTGACATCTCTCCCACTTGGGTTACACCCACACAACAGTTTTGTTACACCTTCTCTACTGAAACATAAAAACTATTCAAGTCTTTCTTTACCAGAAGCTCAATGAGAAGCACTTAACTCTGGAAAGGCCAATTCTCCAAGGGTTGGAACTCTGCTCTCTCAAGCCTTCCCAAATATGAAAATGGACAAGGAGTAACACCAAGGTTTGTGCTTGTGCAACACCACCAAGTTAAACGTGATAACTCTAGTAAATATTGCTCAGAGTTATGTTTTGGGGACCTGAAATAACATCTACCCACCCATTGATTGTTCAAATGATTAAACAGATAAATATCTTATCTCCATTGCACAGGAAGTAGGACTTGCCTACATATTTTAGAAAGCCTAGATGCCACCTCAAAGATTATCAGTGAGGTTGTGAATCTTGCAGCTAATCCAGTGAGCCAAAGCACCCCTTTCTGCATACCTGGCCTTGAGCAGGCAGGGAAGATTGTACATAGGCTCTCAAAAAATAACATTCATGTGAAGTGAGAAAGAAAATAAGTGGAATTCCATGCCTAAATCACAAAGACAACGTACTTCTTAATTATTTCCAAGGTCAAATGGCCTGAAATGAGCTATTTCTTGGAATTCAAGGGCTGGGCATTGTTAAATCACTGGCTGCATGCACCCAAGAAACATGTATCTCATGTTTTTCAACACTAAGCAATTCCATCTGCTTAAAATTACAGAAGCAAGAATTCTGACAGACATTTTAACTGTTCCATTGGACCTACAGGTCAGTACAGTGCAATTAATGCACAGGAGTAGGGGGCTGTGTAGGGATGTAAGATGAAAAGCCACAATGCACACCTGGCCAGCAGATAAAAGTTTGGAAATGGACTGTAGAGATGGAATATCTAATTTTCATGGTATGGCTGGGATGTATCAGGGTTATCTGCACAGTTTCATTATTAGGATTCCAGAGAAATTATTTTCCTTCCCATCAAATCCATTATTTATCAGTCTCCTCTGCCCTTCTCAAGGGATTTGATTTTCCCCCATGTAGCAGGCCAACCCACTACTCAAACTGAGCAATGAAAGTAAATTAAAACCATTTTGGAAACACACATCCCTGACTGGCCCCCAAATGCAGAAAGTTTGATAGTAAAGGGTCAATAATCCTGAATGCTAAAGGAGCCATCACTTTAGTTCAGCAGAGGTCAAAGGATTTGTGGCTGGATTAACCACAGGGACACTGATATCTTGCCAGTATGAGCTCCTGGAGGAGGAGTCACTGGAGTGGTTTGAACAAGGCAAAGGTTCTGTGCCTTCCTTCTCCCCTCACTCTTTTGTCTACTCTCAAGTACTACGACACATTTAATTCCACTGCCTCAAACATGGATTTGTGCTGAAGCAGCTTCCACAAGGAAAAAAATGCTGCTGTTGCTGTGAGCTGGCCCAAGCAAATCCCCTTGCAAAGGTTTGAAAGCATGGTGGTTTTCCACAGAGCCCACGTGGCCCAGCACATGCAGCTCCACAGGGCAGTGTCCAGCTCCCAACAATGACTTGCCACTGCCAGCAGGCCCTGCTCCCTGTCCCAGGGCAGAACAGTTCTGGAACATACACATCCTGACCAGGGAGCAGCACAACAGGGGGGGGTTTATGAAAGGAAAACTTTTCCAAAGAAGAAACAGGTTTGCAAGAGACATGGGTTGGGAGAATGGAATTGTTGCCCCCAGTTTGCAGGTGTTGTAAGGAGAAAGGAGAGCAGAGAATTGGAGAGTCAATTTGGAGCAAAGCTAAGGAGGAAGATGAGGGAGAAAGATGCAGCTTGGTTTCCTCAGCTGTGCAGTACCAGGTGCCATGCAGAACAGATGCCAATATGCACACTAGAATGAACAGTACATTGCACTTTCTTGCACAAAAAGACAGGAAGGGCAGGCCTTTGTCTCAGCCAACATGTAGATGTTTTATCTACCATTACTTGGAAAAAAAGGGAAACCAGGGAACTACTTTTTTTTAAATTAAAAAAAAAAAGTCAGAAGAACTTGGTGCTTTGCAATTTTTAGTGTAACAGATTTTGTGCTACCTTTCATAAGAGAAAATAAAACCAGGATAGACCTAAATCTTTTGAACAGAGAACTGTCTAAGGAGAGGTTGTGGCTAAAACAAAAAGAATTATTCTATATTTACAAGGTGGTCGAAGCAGGACACAGCTCACCTTCAGAACGATGCAGGGATCGTCCGTCCGTATTGCTCCGGCTCTGCACATGGAAGTAAGGCTGCAACAACACAACATGACACAGTCACCTACCATGGCTTTGATGCACTTCATCTGCTGCAGAATACCTGTCCTAATGAAACATCCTCCCCTGTGTTTGATTTAAACACATCAGAGCTTACTATGCTTGGGCACACAAACTCCTACAGGTGCATTTTGAGGCAGGTTTGCAATGCAGGACCCCTTGCTGGAGCACTGATCAATACATACAGCACACACTGGCCACAAAGGGTCACACCAGCACCCTGACTGAGCCCCAAACCCAAAAGGAACAACCTGCACTGACAAAGGTGCAGCACACCCAGACATTGCTGTAAGTACCTGCCCCTCAGGTGTGCAGCCACGAGCAGAGAACCAGCACAGGAACACAGCCTGACAGCTCAGGCACAGACACCCAGCCCCTGCCCCAGCCCAGGAGAGGTGGAATTGCTGTGCTGCCTGTCCACAGCCAGGGTTTCACACTCTGCAGGAACCAGCACACCCTCACTAACAATGAACCCAGCCAAGGCTCTGACACTGCACCAAGTCAGCATTTGTTCCTTACTAGACAACAGTTCACAGTGGATATGACAACCACAAGGTTTCACCAGCACACAGAACCAGAAAAATTCCAAGTTCTTCGTTAATGTACTTGTAAAGTGTCCCAAACTACCAGAAATACAAAACAGTCCACCCACCAAAAAAAGTGTTTTATTTTGAAGTGGTTTTGTTTTTACCTGCCCTGCCACAAGGCAGTAGAATGGAGCTGGAGGGGAACTGCTGTGCACCAGTAACTCTTGTTTTAGGTTCTGAACTAACCATTGGAACTGGCTTTTATCATGCCACAGTGGAGGTTAGAAAATATAACTGTATTTCAGTAGAGGTAACTTAAAACTAACATGTTTGGACCCTCAGTTGGGCAGGCTGAAGTTGTACACGGGGTCAATCAGAACTGCTCAGCTGAGGAGCAGCACTATGCTCATATAACCATGGTGTGTTTCACCACATCCCTGAGCTTCTTCCAAGGTCCCAGTGAGTTCTTTCACCTCTTTGAGGAAGCAACACTGATCCTCGTTCTGAACACAGCCACAGATAAAAACCCCATAATCAGAACTCTCTTAATATATTATTTCTCAAAGAGTAAGAGATAAGACTTGAATGTTAGCACAGAGATCATGTGCTAAGCTTTTACTGCCCAAGTCTTGCAGCTGACAACAGGAAACTCATTTTCACACCTTCAGTATCAGGAGGAAAGCACCATCCTGCAGCTGCCATTTAGTCTGGTGAGACTCTATTTGCCAGGCAAAGTAGCTCTATTTCAGTAATGGAAGAAAGTAATTTTTGACTTCAGGCAACAAAGCCTTGGCTTAGCTGGAAGCAATACTGGTGATTTTAGCAGAAAAGGTTACTGCTCCACTTATAGCTGAAGAGCACTATCCCAAGGGGGATCCTGCTCTTCCCTCTGTCCCAACACTGCTGCTCTAGGGAAAGATCTTTTCTACATTTCAGTCAATAGGACTGAAATTTTTATTTCCTTGAGTCTTCCAAGTATACTTTAATTGTTGAGGGAAAATAAAGGGAATTTCTTAAAGTAGTCTTGTATGCAAGTCTGGATTCAAACAGAAATTTTAGAGAAGGTTCAAAAGGAAAAAATCCTTCTAGATCTGTATTCCAAGGACTCTAATGATGAATCAGAGGAACTGCAGATTAACTGACTGAAGCTTACAAGGTAAGAGTGAAATCTAATTTACAAGCAGAAAAAAAGATGATCTGTGACAATTTCACCTACTACTCTCATTAGGAAAGAGGAAGAGAGAATCTGACTTGGAGGCAATCAGATAGGGGATGGACCTATAGAAGTAAAACCTGGAGTCTGCAAACACCAGGACTGCTGTAAAACTGAGGGCCCTAAGAAGGATGAGTGCCTGTGGACTAATCAGAAACCCAATCTGAAATTCAAGATACTGGTTTGTCTGCAATTTTCCTGCAGTTTTCTTTTGCTGCTTTTCACCACATCACTTTCTTTCATGCTTTCAAAGAAAGCTGAGCCAAAGTACTGCAAAGCAACAGCAAAAGATGGGTTGTGTACCCAGTTCCTTCAACCAGCACTGAACACCAGTAGACCTGGTAATGTCCATTTCAGAACAATTCTTTTAACTCCAGCCTGTCCATATGACTTGTCAACTGCTTTATATCTCAAGATTAGTAAAAAAAATTACTCTTAAGTATGTCATTCTCTATGTGTTTTCTGACTTATTAAAGAAACACATAAATCAATCAGAACTGAGACTGCTACAGTGCAATTAATTTAACTTGCCTTCTTCACTAAGAATTGCCTAACAAAACCAGTAAAACCAGACTGGGCCAAATTGGGCCAATTGTAGTTGGAAGGGAGGCTAGGAGATCCCAAGACATACCTCCTACATGGAGTGGGATTACCCAAGAACCCCCCCATACACATGGACATCACTGAAACTGCTTTCATGAATGAGTTTGGGCATCACAACCTGGCAGCATAAGCAGAGTCACAGATCCTGCCTACCCTACCTGTTCCTCACCCAGAATCAAGAGACTAGTACTGACACAAGTGGCTGTGAAATTGTTTGGTGAACTCAGAGAACTCACTGCTCCTTGTCAAAAAAAGCCATGAAAAACTAAAAGAATAATCAAACAATGCATCAGCGACAAAACTCCTGAGTTACACTTCATTTTAGTAGTTTACAGCAATGGGTGATTTTATCTCTTTAACCCCTGGAGTGATTTCATTGCTGTCAACACAAGAAAAGGAAAATGATCCTAAAGGGTGTCAATCCCAGCTTATGGAGTGAGCACAACCAGGGTGCTGTTATTATGGAACTGGGTCACATCTTGTAGGAAGTCATTATGAATATGAACACACAAATGTGCCCACATCAGCAGGGAAAGCTGAAGTACAAAATGAATTAATAACATTAATTCTGCTGTATGAGCACATGAAGCCTGAAGAATAATCTGTTTTATTTAAAACAGCTGGGTAGAGGGACTGACTCTGCTCTCCCATCATCTTGGTGCAGTCTCCAGCACAGCCACTAATGATGATAGTTCAGGACTGTGCTCTGCCTGTTCAAAGCAAAACTTATAAAATCCAACATACATGTGAAAACTCTTATGGCTGAACACATTCTTCACAGAACTGCTGCCCAGCAATACTTTTCCCTGTTTATGTACAGCAAAGAGTGAAGGTTACTTTATAAAATGGGGTGAGAGCCACTCGTTCAAGGATTTAGATAATGCAAACAGTATCTCTAATTATTCCTAAGATTTTACATCCCATATTACTTTGGAACAAGGAAGAAGGGAGCAGTTGAACAGTAAGGATTAAACTCCCTGCTATTTCCCCAATTCCTGAAGACAATTACCATTTGGCTGACGTGAGCTGCATTTCAATGGGCTTGTCCCTTTGCAACATCTTCACAAAAATCTGTGGTAACAATTCTCCATCAACAGACACTGCAAAGAGACAGAGCTCCAAGTCATTCTCATTCAGCCAGGCAAAAAGTGAGTGTCAAACCAGCAGCAGCAGCATTGCACTCACCATTGACCAGAGTCATGGATACCTGGGGGTTTTCAAAGGCTAGAACTGAGAAGCATTTCAATGCCTGCATTCGGACCTGTGTAAAAACATAATAATATGAAATATCAACACTGACTTCAAAGCAAAACCAGGCTATACTGCTGGAGAGGCTTGTAGAAAACAATGCTGTATAATCAACAAGAAATGGAGATGAAGATTAAAAGGCAGATGGAAACATCTAACTCACACCCTGACTTTTGTCATCTCCCTGTTGGAACTATCCTTCTGCAGGGGATGTTGTAAACTCTGTGAAGAAAACCAGCAAGGCTAAAACTTGGGAACTCAACAGGAAATACTGGTCCTATCTGTAATGCCTTACAAAAGTATAATAAACAACAGAAGAATAGAAGCATATAACAGTAGTACTTTTACTTTTCAGAACTTGTAAGTACTTTAGAGAATCAGAAATATGTACCCTTAAGATTTTTATTTCAGAATCCTTTAGAGGTGGGGTTAATAAAATGTCTAAAGAGAACCATCCAGCCTCCATTAGTTTGGAAGCGATTCCAAACTAATCTTAAAGCAAATATATACCCTAAGTTTTACTGCCATTACACAGCCTCAGGTACCACCTGGATGAAAAGGATGGACAAATTTCTTCATCTTGGCTCCTCCTTCTTCAGTCCGAAGTTTTGATTTAATCAATGTTTCATGGCTGCCTAGTTTCTGAAATTTTTATACTTCTTTTTTGACACAGGGATGATGAACCATTATCACCTTCCCAGACCACAGAACACAGCTTAGTTCAGATATTAGTCTTTGACTTGCCCTTCTACAGCTGCACATACTTAAACTGTGTTCTTGTCTCCACAAGTGGAAGGACTGAGAAGGAGCTGACCCTCCTGGCCACCAAGTTCCAGGTAGAGTGTGATGCTTGTCCTCGGAGGTGGTGCTTTCACATAGCCCAGGATGGACTTCAACACATAACAGAGAAGGGAGCTGAGACTCAGGAATTCAGAGGGCACAACACACAGGCAGCTGGTGGCCTCCATACATTCCACAACCATCTATTTTTACAGGTAAGACTTCCTTTTTAGGACAGACCACATTTGTTTCTCTTCAGCTTAACTTCTTATTCTCATTTATTGTCCAACAAATTAGTCCACTTGGGTTGCCAAGTGCCTGTTCCTCTTTGGAGCAATGCTAGGCAGCCCTGTTTTCATTACTCCTGCTTTAACTTTACAGTACAATAACTCTGGTTTGATAGAATATGACAAGTAAAAGCAACTGTTATTCTACAAATATACATTGTACCTGTTTACAGCTTTGGTTCACAGGCACAGATGTGGGTTTTGCAATCTCCATTTGAATTCCTTCCATAAACACATGTTAAACATAGAGTAGTTGTAATGTCTTACTTTGTTGGAGGTGGAGACCAACAGATGTGAGATGTTCTGAACAGCTCCATAGTTAAATAAGATTGTCTGGTGATCTGGACCCTTCAAAGGAAACATAACACAGGGTTTTTAAAACAACATGTAAGAGGTTTCCACTATCTGCAATTCACTGTTATATATTTAAGATACATTTCCTAACATTTACTTTGTAATCAGCTGGCATAACAATTTTTTTTTTTTTTACATAAACAACTTTAACTCATTTTTATAGCATTTGTCCTTTTCTGGTAATCATTTCCACTCTCTCCTTCAATAGGCAATGACATTAGCTCTCACAAATGAAGAAACATGGATAAAGAACTTCTGTTTCTACCGTTCCTACTGGAAAAAACTGAAAGCTCCTGATTTTCTCTACAAATCACATAAAAGATCACAAGTCACTAATGTCTCCCTCACTGTTAATATTAAGCATTTTCAACAATTCTAACTGCAGAAGGGAAGGGATTTCTTCTAAAACTGGTTCCAGACAGAGTGACAGTGCTTTGAGAGGAGATTCACATTTTCTTCCAATTTCTTATTATTATTTTAGTTTCAAGCACATTTGGCCATAAATCCAACCAGCCATCACCTATTTACTGACTTCAAGATCTAAGTTGGCAATGGCTGATATGTCAGTATTTTTTCCAAAGCAGCCTTTGGAATTAAATACAAATACTAAATTCTGCAGGAGAAAAGTCTCAGAACTTCTGTACCATGGCAAGGCTTGATGAGGTTGAAAAAACAACATGAAATCTCAATACCTGCAGCCCTCAGCAGTCTCTTGCCAAAGCTGATCTGTGACTTGCAAACTTCTCTTTAAAAGTAGGTTCATAGCTCTGGTCATCTCTGCATTAAGCACAGGCTGTGCACATTTAAATTCAGCTTATAGGATGCCACAGCATTTATCATCCCTCCATGCATTTCCTTGACTAATCTGCAAGTGAAGAAAGTCTCTTCACTCCTTAATCTCTTGTTCAAACCCAGCTGAATTTATGGCACCTCTTACACCCTGGTAGGCATCAGTGACACATTATCTTCAAATCTGAGATACAGCTGAAATCAGATTCCTCTTGCAGTCAAAAGAAGATTTTTAGAGTATCTCTTACCTCTAATAAAAAAGCATAATATTACTTTCAGATGTAACATATCTGGTGCTTTAAGAGATGCTTCAGCTGCTACTGCCACCAAGAGCTTTCTACCAAAAAATGCAATTAAAACAGCATGGTTGAAGGAGGAAAACCACTTACATTGGCACACAGAAGTGGCTGAGGCAATGAGTTAAAGCCGCAGCTATGCCAGTGTTGGAGCTGAAGAACAGATATTGAAATACGTGAAAAAAATGAGTGAGTTTAAAGTAAAAGAAATCATACTGCCCTAGATTTAGTAATTCCCAAGTACTAGTGATTCCTCCATGGGATGCAGGTGGCAGATTCTGTGCAAGCAGGACAGATGCCTGTACAGAGGTGACACCTGGGTGTATCTGAGTTGCACAACTGGAAATATTTAATCTGTACATGCTGTGTTTGCACATACCAACCAGCACAACCAGGTAAGCACTAATACAAAAAGAGGGACAGCTGCAAATACAAAGGTGAAAACTTGAGAATATGATGAAGCATTTCCAAGCAGTTCAGGCCCCAGTTTAACAGCAAGGCTGCCTGGTTTTGTTCCACCTTGGGTGCAGTGACAGAGTTCCACTCCTCTGACAGTGATTTTGTTCTCTAAATACTAATGACTGACAGATATTAGGAATAGACACCACTTCTTGCACAATTTTCCATCATAAAATGCCAATCTTCAAGGAAATATTAGGGTAACACAATGTAACAACTCATTCCACAACAACAAGCATGTACCTAAGTGCCTCTGTCCCTTGGGGCAGGGATCCAGCAGCAGCCTAAGGTCACCCAAGAGAAGAAGGCCTGGGGGAAACTGCCTGGACTGCAGGCTTTATCCTGGACCCTTCCCAGACACGTGACTGATTTTCAAGGGGCAGTGAAATTATTAGTTATGTAGAGACATCATCACTTTCAAATATAAGTTCCAGAAGTATTTTTTTTAATTATTCATACAACACATGTTTCCAAACATAAACCTTACCTCTGTTTAATGCTAGACCATTAAAACAGTAAATTCTACCTGCTTACACCACTTGCTCTGAAAACAAATGAACTGAGATAGAGAGACTCTTAAAAACTAAATTTTGACTTGCATTTTTACATCCCAGGTACATCAGCCTGATTTCAGTTTACTTATTTGCTTCTATGTTGATAGAATCCTGGCTCTGTATGTTAAGAACTGCATCTGCTCCCCTGTAAATCAACACTTTCCCTTGCTCAGGATGGCTCTTCTCCAGGGGCAACACTCATATGCCATTAATTTTAACTCTAAAGGTGCAGGGAGAAGCAGCAAAAGAGAGCAGCAAAAGCAGAAACCAGCAGCAATACGCTAGGAACCCAAATGATGGATTTCCTAGCTCTAGAGAACGGGTCTGAGCTTTTCCAGGGAAACAACAGAGGGCAAGGCAGAAACCTGAGAAGCCAACAAAAGATGCTGGAAAAGCAGAGAACGACATGGCTACAGCAGATGTGAGCTGAGAACAGTGCAGGGACAAGGAGGGCAGGAGCTGTGGTAAGTCACTATTAGTTCAATTAATACATCTACTGAGATGAGGAAAAAGAGAAATAAAAGCATCAATGCTTCTTGAACATATGCTAAGCCTTACCTAAATACAAAGGTTTATTTATAGTAACATTGCTTCAGGGAAAAAAGTAAGAAAGGTTCTCTCACTCAGGGCCTTTTGGAGGAAGATAGAGTCTTCATTTAAAATGCAGTGAATAGTGAAACTTCCAGTATATATATATATATTTACTTATTTTTTAATTATAAGAATGTACTTGGCCTATTCTCTGAAGGGAGAAAATCCCCTGCAAATTTGTCTTCATTGTATTAGATGTATTTTGTTCTGTCTGAAAATACAATAATTGACATTATAAATCTGAAACCCCCAAACTAAACAAAATAGAAGGAAGGGGACATTTCAGATTTTTGCTGAACAGCTGCATTTGCCTGGGCAAGAGAATGAATTCTTGATCAATTTAACATTTGTGATGATCTGTTTACTCAACCTCAAGTATTCTTCTTTGTTATGCAGCTGTTTATTCTGCAAATGCAACCATTTCCTAACATTCATACCCACCACCCTGTCTTTCTTGTTCAGCCTAGTTTCTCTCTGTTTACACAGCCAACAACTTCTTTCCAAAAACCTGATTTTTTCCAGACATTCACTGTAAAATTTGAGAGAGATTTTGGGTGTGGAGGAGACACTCCAAACAGAATGGTGAGTTCAGAAGACTTTCCTCACTTGTGAAGTGACTGTGCATTTGTGCTGTAGATATTTCAGATATGCAAGTCCCCAGGAATTGCTGGAGCTGCAAAGAAATAACTCCTTTGGAAAAAGATGACAATAACTGTTTTCTGTTCTCTCCCAGCCAACAGGGTTTATATTCCCAGAGCCAACCCCTGACTGTATAAACCAACTCTTCTACCATCCTATAATTTGTCCTGGGTTATTTTTCTCCTAGGCCAACATGGCCTGATTTTTTACCTGTTTGAGCTCCTCAGCCTATAAGGAGACTTTCAAGGGCCACTTACACAGGAGGTGGCTCCCTGGTGCATTTTTGGTCCCAAAATATCAACTTTTTTCCTGCTATTAGATACATGTGTAAACTTCCATGGTCCAGTGTAGGATTTTGTCTACATGCTTTCTTTAAACAGTTCCCTCTGTATAGCAGCTGAGTTCTATCTTTATATCCCATTAAATGGACAGTTTTCAGTCCTCAGCTTCACTGAGCAGAAGAAACGCAATGGGATGAGTGTACATAAATAACAGTCAAGGCAGAAGAACACAGATACTTAACAAAGGAATAATTCACAGTTCCAGAGGACTCATTATAAGTGATAAGGTAGAAAGATATTTTTCAAGGTAAATACTTACAAATTTGTAAACTTAGGAACTTTGTCATCTGTTAGCACAAAATCTGTGATCCTCTAAACTGTGACTAAAAGGGAAAGATGCTGTAAAAAGCTAATTTCCTACCCCAAATTATTTTGATACAGTTATTGTGTAACTCATTGGTACAGTAACTCTGAAAAACCTGTAACAATAAAAACCAGTGCTGTGTGGAAACTTGGAGTGGGGGAAGGGAAAGACAAAACTAGGTTTGGGGTGGGGTTGCTTCTGGTTGTACATCAGTTTTCTCATATCAACAGAATTGCATTACATAACAGGAATGAACACGTATCTGGATGAACCTGTAATTGATAGAGCTCAGCTGAGAAGAGCATTTCTTTTCCTCTCCACCAACAGCACCTCTTAAAGAACAGTCTCTGTGTTTAAAACAGGTGAAAGCAGCTGCACAACCTCTGCAAAGAGATGTTCACACTATCCTGAGACTTTCAGAGGAAAACTAGAAGTGTTCCAAGATTTATAGTGCTAAAAGTGAAGACTGATACTTGCCCAGACTGTTGGCTTTGTTTAGCAGTCAAAGCCTATAAAACTCCCATCTTTTCATATTTTCTAGTACTGCAGACCAGCATATATTGACCCCAATAAATCTGCAGCAGATGCAGAGCAGTACCAGTCCAGTCATTACTGGCCCAAAATTCCTGTTACAAAAGGCAGCACACACACAGTTCTTACAGGCCAGAAACACAGGTTGCACAGAGAACATAAATTGTCTTTCTTACTTTGCAGCAGTGGGAGAAGATCTGACATATGTATTCTTGTGTGTATCGAGACCTACTGAGCAGTCCCATGAGGTGGGAGATAACTGAAGAATCCTGCAAACAAGTGAGAAAATAATAGTGTTAACACTGGATTTCAGCACAGCTTCTTTGCAGTTTGTCACTTAAAGGAGCACTTCTGATTCTGCACTCAGTGTTCTCCCTTCCACATAAACTTTATGGATACAGAGCAAGACCATTAAAAGCAGTTCATTAAAAGCTGAAGGCACAAGTGACAGTTCTGAGCCAAATCCTCCAGAAAAGCAATAAAAGGTCAGTGCAATTGGAATAAGTAGGAATAACAGGAATAAAACTGCAATTTGCCTCCAGAATATTTGGGACAAAACCAATAAAAGAATGGGGCGGGGGGGGAACATACCAAAATCAAACATGGCCACTGACAGGGATCAGTCCAGGAATTGCCTTAGTGTTGTCTTACACCAGTGTGGCTGACTTAGCTCTTCTCCCAGCTCTGAGTCCAAGGGAGCCGAGAGGGAACACAGTGCCAGCCTGGACAGGGCACAGTCCCCTGGAATTGATCCATGGGGAGTCATCATGTCCTTTGTCTTGCAGTCAAACACACACTATAGACACTGTCAGTATGTGTGACACTAGCGACAGAGAATCCCAAATAAATCAGCAAAAGAAAACTCTCATACTCCAGTGGAAGGTTCCCTAAGCCAAGGCAGGGGGTTGGAATGAGATTATCTTTAAAGTCTCTTGCAATCCAAACTTTTCCACGATTCTGTGGCAAGTTCTCATCTGCAAATACAACCAGTTATCTACCTCTATGGTGAGTTACAAAACTACAGTGTTCTAAAGCTTTCAGTTACTTTTACCAGCATGTTTTAGTGGCAGGAACTATGGTGATATTTAAAGAAACAATGGGTATTTTAGTTTGGAAAGGGGTAAACTAAATTACTTCCATGAGATAAAGGGAGCTGAGCAAAGGGAAGGATTGAATGAGCGTTCCTTTCCAAAGCACATGTACTACATTGGCCTGAAAAATCTAAGTCAGACTCTGTTTTACCTGCACAATGAGGAATTACAATCCTCTGATTTAGAGAGAGGGGAATTGAAATCAGAGCACAACCTTCCTGCACCTCAGCACCCGTGACAGCACTGAAAGCAGCACCAGCCTGACTGTTCAGTGACTGTATCTTCAGACAGACACTGGTTATGAGAAGTTTTATTTCCCCATAACCACTGTGACCCCAACAATGTCATTGTACATATAAGAGTTAATGAATCCTTGCAAACAACACACTGACAGTCCCCTGAAATTCTGCCAATACACAAAAAAGTGTATTAGATACTCTGGACTATACATTTAAGAAGCAATTCTTCATAGACATATTTTATACACCATCTCATTATGTTCCATCAAATTTGAAGTGCTGTGAGCATGAAAAGGTTAAAAACTCTTGGAAAGTTCCAAGAGTGCTTCCTTAATGTGTTTGTAAGAAAACTGCTCATTCTACTCTACAATTCTGCTAAAATATCCAACTTGTAAAATAATTTTGGCATGTTGATCAGAAAAGAACCTAGAAAGAACAAGGGGACGTGTGGACATAACTGACTTCCAACTAAATGCGAATACTGATTAGGTGTCAATGTGATGCTACATAATTGCACTTTTATTCAGTATTGATACCTAAGTAACAAAGGATCCTCCCAGCAACCTTAGTGAGATGGAGTCCACACTCATAAGCTACAGTTAAAACAATAAGATTCACAAATCCATTAAAATCCTGTCTGCTAACAAAGTAGTTCCAGGCAAGTTAGGACAAATACCTCAGTATCACATATATTGTAACAAAATTATTGTTCATACAAACAGAACTCAGAGAGAATTAACAATTACATTTACCTGCTTGGATCCCAATACCTAATTTCTCATATTCCTTTTTAACACCACAAAAAATTTGTGAAGACCTGTTTTTAAAATATTTGTTTTTAATTGAGGGTTGCTATTCTTTTTCCTAAGTCAGAGAACTGAAATGCTTCTATCCATCCAAATAACTTGAATTCAAGCTCTATAACACAGAATTGGTTCTTTTACAACTCTCATTTTCAGGAAGCAGTTTGGACTGGAGAATATTCAGCCATGCTCCTGGCTCAGCCACCACAAACAGCCAGAAGGAAAGAAGGAATAAGGCATGAGAGGCTGACCCAGATTCCTCCCTTAGGAACTGTGGATTACTGAGCTGTGGTGGAGCATGTGTACATTTGGCAGTGTGGGTTCACTGCTCATTAAACACCTGGTTATTAATCAGTGTAAGGAACACTGATCCTCTCAGGTGCACCTCCTCCCCTTTACCAAGCCTGGCCAATACCAGGTGATGTCAGGTTTTCCATCCCAAACCTGCCCAGGAAGCAGGAATGCCTTTCACTCATCATTTCTAGAGACTGAGACTTCTCAAACTGATTCCTCATTATCTCAACAGGACAGAGTCTCATCCTGCTGCAGTGCCTTCACTCCCCAAAATCCTGTAAGGACAGGACTCCCAGCAGGGAATGCACCTCCTCCTGCAAGGCCAGCACAGCAGCCACACACAGCAAGTTCCCACTGGAATTCTATCTGGGTCCCACTGAGGAAGAAAAATGGAATCACAACTGAGAACATCTGTCAGGAAACATGCAGAATGCTTTCATGGGCTGGAAACATTTCCTACCACTGAATCTATTCTTTTGTTTTCAATAAGTTAAAAGGAATTGAAGTACACAGGATCTCAGTCAAACTGGATTTGCCTTAGTGCTTCCATCTACTCAGCAACCTAAAACACACCCAGAGCTGGCTGGTTCACATGGACAGTAATCCTGGAATTTAAAGAAATCTGAACATATGTCTGCATCTCGACAAATATCTCCCCTTGGACTCCATGTCATCCCTCATTTCCAAGTGCAACATGGACACTAAATGGGTCTCAGCACCAAAGCCTGCACCCTGCCCATGCAGGAAGCCTCCATTAACAAGGATTCCTCTGGCACAGCAGGTCTGGATATAACTTGGTGTCACAACTCAGCATGAGACCCAAAAACCCTGCCCTTTCTGAGAGCTCAGTGTTCATCCAGCCCAATGGATGGATGGACGGAGCTGCACATTTTCTCAGTATACACCCTAAGTTCCTATAGGAAAATGCCCAAATGTTTCCACCTCTGAAGAACTATTTTATCCTTGGAACTGAACAGAATTATACAAAATTGTCAGCAGTTTATCCTTCAGGCTTCTATCCATAAGAAAAGGCTCAAGAGGAAAGGTGTAGTTCTGACATTTCTGCTGGGAGAAATATTCTGGTTACTGTGGATCATGTGCACCCGTTACAAACAGAAAGGAATGTTTTAAGCAGCTGTCTTTAAAGCACTTGTATATCCTGGATTTTAACTGAGAAGTCTTCTGAAACCTCTAGAATGACTGCAACATCCTTGGAGATGTTAAGCTAACTCCTAACACCTTGTCTTGGAAACAGTCCCGCCCAAGGAATGAGAGCATCCTCTCTCTGCAGTCAAACCATGAAAAAATTCTGGGAATGTTTTCATGTTAAGACACAACTCAAGATCCAACTTTTCAGAAGTTTTTTCGCAGAACTGCTGGGCAGGAATGAAAAGCCATTGACAAACTTGGTCTCCTACCTTTCAAAACACAACCTGAAAAGGGCAGAACTTGAGAGACCTTCAAGTGCTGCAGCTGTATAGAGATGGTGGCAGTCTCCTCAGAGCTGCTGGGACCAGAAACAAAGAGGGAGCAGGGTGGCTAAATTGGAACTTTGAATTCTTCCTGTTGTTCTCAGTGCTGGAATGTCTACCATGAAGTGTTCATTAGGCCCATAATTACTTCTTTAATTGCAAAGCCAATGTCTCAACTGCTGCCTTGTGAAATACAGCTTGCAGCAGTGTGGGCTGGGGCTGTACCTTCCAAGAGATAAGAAAAACACCTTTTCAAAGGATCTGTATTCAGTACTTTTCAAAGCATGGCTTTGGGTATTCCCACAAGAGAGGGAAAAAATAGCACTTCCAGAAATAGGACCTTAAGCATAATCATAAACTACTTAACTTTGAGAGGTCTGACTGGAATGGGAAATGGGAAAATGGGTTTTACAGGTGAACTAAGGAGTAAGGACCCCTCACCAGACGATCATTTCCTGTAGTTATGGTTAATTCCAGGACATCCCATTTGCCTGAAGGAGGACTGGGGGACCAGTTGATGTCATTACTGTGCAGCCGAGAAAGCAAAGCATGGAACACCAAATTCAGTCTCTCAGGTATATTGTTCCCATGTTAGTGGTTATTTCTATGCTAATGGTGGTTCTCTCCCATTCCTGTCCATACTCTACCCCTTCCCCTCCCTTCAAGACATGAAATCTCTCCTCCAAATAGAGAGCAATTAAAAGTCCCTATTAAGCACTGATCTCCAGGAAGAGATATGGATTGTTAATGGAGATAGTCATCTTAAACCCCTCTCTGGATGCTGAGAGCAGAAAGCAGATGCCTCTGCAGTTATCAGCTCTTAGAGGCTGATTTGGGGGAATCTGGGAGCATGGAGTGAAGCCAAAGAAAGACACAAAGAGGAAGCCCTTGGATCACTCTGGAGAGGTGCCTTTGGTGTTCAAACATACAACATGCATTGAGGTTTTCCATGCTGAACAATCACAAAACACCTGGAAAAAAGGCAGTGAACAGTGGAGGACAAAGCTGGCTGATTGTCTACACACACTAAATGCAAGCTGACTTCCAGAGATGGACTGACTGGCAGATGAAATTCAGAATAGGTGCACGGTAAGACTGAGTCCACAGAAAACAAGTTTGCATACCTGTGTCTGGAACGAAAATGTAAAAAGTCATTGGAAAGATGAATAGAGAACAAAACAGACATTGCAGCAGTGCATAACAACTAGACAAAAAACCATGAAGAAAATCTGTTGACTGTTAACAGCCAAACTGTAGAGAAAGTATGACATGAGAGGCCAGCTGTGCCCTGCTCTGTAAGCATCAAGACTTCCCCAGCAGGCAACAGCTCCCTATGAGTGCGACCAGAGTGGTTCTCATTGTGGCCACCCAGTTACCCTCAGAAGCTGGAGCTGCTCTGTGACCTCCCCCAGACCGAGGCAATGCTCCCATTTTCTGAGCAGGAAGAGATGGCTGGTCCTCTACAGCTTTCATTCCATGGCTCACCTTACCCCTTACATAGGGACAAAGGAAGCAGCTGAACTCTCCTTGCCCCTCCTTCCCAATAAGGGGCGGTGCCTGGGTTTGGGCAAATCCCAGAGACAGCAAGGGCTCTGCCCAGTCACCTAGCCAGGGCCAGCACCAACAGCCCTGCTGGCACATGCCCCAGGAAAAACTCAGGATTACAGCAACTGGAGAGGCACATTTTCTGTCCTCCTGTCACATAAATGCAAATCACACATATACCAGCTAGGAGCAGAGACATTTTAGAGGTGAAGCTCTTCCACTGGAAGTACAAAAACTGAGCAAGCCCTCTCCCATCTGGAGATGGAGGACAGTGTTGGATAAATCTTTAACTTTCAGAAAGCAACTGTTGCCAGTATAGCTCTGATAATAGTACTCTAAATACCATTTAGATCTAGACAGTTTTCCTCCTTAAGAGTGCACACAAGTTTGAACATGTAGGTATTTTCTTTATCAGTGGGCTGCCTTGGTGACCAGCTCATATCAAACCAGCCATAAATGTTAGGGGTGCCAAATATCTCAAAGGTAGGTGAGAAGTGCTAATGCTGTTGCCCAAACAAGGCCTTGTTACTACTCCATACAACAGGATTTTTCACTCCCACCCTCTCTATAGCCTTTAAAAGACATATTAATCTGCTTACAACTTACTGTGTACAGCAGATCCTCTGGAGTTACGGGGCTGATGAAAATGGTACGGAGACATCGCAGGCAAGCTTCAATAAACTTCAAATCTGGTGATAGCAATCCTATAAATATGGGCAAACCAACCATTCAGTCTCATTATCTTTGTTAATTTCAGTATTTTAGGAACATTTACTAACACAGATCCATTAAGGGAGGAGTACCTTGCAATAAGGCTGGGATAATATGGCAGTCTAGGAGGGATTTGACATTGTTCTCTGTCCCCATGGCAAGGCTGCCCAGGACCACTGCACACTCTGTTCTCAGCTCCGTGCTTGAGCTCTCTTGCTGGAGTAAATACAGCAACCTGCAAACACAAGTATTTTTAGAAGAAAATTGATATGGAAGAGAAAATTTAAGTCTAAAAGAAAATAATCTGAATACTGCTATGTAAAGAGGATGAAAACCTTAATAGAAAGATGAAGACTGAGCAAAAAAGTAGAGTAACACTTAATTCACAACCTTTTCACACTGTGTGTTCCTACACAACTTTTACTTGGTATAGAAAAATCCTCCACTGTTTTTTCTTAAAAAGGTACTGTCACAGTATTGACATCCAGGATGGGGCTTTCAGAATAACAGGGAGATCGCAAATTTCAGTTAAAGGAAATGAGTTTGCAGTTCGAGGCTGATGGGAAAGGGAAGCTTAACACCTGATTACCACTGTGGGAACGGTTATCTTGCGCAGTGATTTCTTCTGGGTCACAACTGCCAAGTAACTCCATCACCAAGCACAAGCATGGGGAGAGCTGAGAGTAATCTGAGTTTGGAACACTGAGAAATTATCACGTACACAAAGAAAGCCCAGGAAAGTTTTATGTGCAGAAAGGCAGCTGTATTTGGGCTAAACAGGATCACTTCAAGCACGTCTTGCTAATGGTGTAGTCTGGGTCCCAATCAATTTGGATTCTTTCTACAGTATCAAGAAGCAAAATACATAATCAGTGGTATGCACAACCATCACTAAGGAAAAACAGCACTCCCTCAATCCCGTGCAATCAGGTAACTTTGCACTACTATTACTTGTTTACAGACAGATGATTTACTTTTGTCTGCCCTCTAGATCAGGTAAGGACAGGAAACAAAAGCTTCTATGGTCATGTACACATGTACTGAGAGATCCTGGTTAAAATTCATCCTGGAAAAGAAAAGATATTGAGCTCCTATGTGGAAAGCCCAATCTCATCTACTGTTCTAACTCTGGCTGACTCCTCTGCCTGTATGTTTTGGTAAATATTGATCTAATGACTAATTAAAATATGCCAGTAGCAATAACCTTTTTTAAAACAGCTTTCAATAGCCTAGAGGTCAATTTAGAAATGCAGAAATGCAAGAGTATTTCCTTCCATTTTCACTAGAAAGTCCTGAAGATCTGCTCTGTGTCTTCCCTGTACAGACCTCACTGACGGCCTTCTCTGATTATCAAGGCCTTCAACAAATAACCTGCTCCTTGTAGGCAGAAATGTTCAGTCACAAAATCGCAGAATCATTAAAGCTGGAAAAGTCCTCTCAGATCATCAAGTCAAACTGTTAATCCAGCACTGCCAAGGCCACCACTGAGCCATGTCCCCAAGTGTCACATCCACATGGCTTTTAAATCCCTGCAAGGAGGGGACTCCACCCCAGGCAGCCGTGCCAGCGCTGGGCAAGCCTTTCCAGGAGGAATTTCCCCAATATCCAGCCTAAACCTTCCTGGCACAGCTTGAGGCTGTTCCCTCTCCTCCTGTCCCTGTTCCCTGGAGCAGATCCCGACCCCCCCAGCTGTCCCCTCCTGTCAGGGAGTTGTGCAGAGCCAGAAGGTTCCCCCTGAGCCTCCTTTTCTCCAGGCTGAGCCCCTTTCCCAGCTCCATCAGCCTCTCCTGGTGCCCCAGACCCTTCCCCAGATGCATTCCTTTTCCTAGACATGCTCCAGCCCCTCAGTATCATGTCCTAAAAAGACTTTTTTTTCCCAAAAGGATTTTAAAAAAATTCAAAAGCACACGAAATTCTGAAGACTCTTCTTTTCTAAAGAAAGTAATTGCTATTTTCTTTCCCATTAACACTCCACACGTGGAACAAATATTACAGCTCTGCTTCTCTTAAAGAGCAAAAATTAAACATGCTGACTATAATCTAAAGTCTAAAACACTTAAAATAGACAGCCTTACCTGAACTTTATAATTAGTGAAGATCAAAATTTAAGTTACCATTTTACATACAATAAGTTTCTGAAATACTAATAATATCCTTTTCTACATCTTTAAAACAAGCCTGAGGTTCAGGTCAGGTGTTCCAAGAGCTAGACATGAATATTGTAATATTTTCTATTTCTGTCTTTAAAAGATAGAACTGACACCGAGTAACATTGAAAATTAAGTAGCTCCATGACAAACTACAAAATTACAAAAAGTTTCAAGTAAGGAGAATCCATATAGTCACTAAAGAAAAAACAGTTAATTAACAAAGTATTATCAAGCATTAATGACGAAGATTCACATCCTTCTATTGTCCATGGGAACATCCTGGACTGGTTTGTTGTTCCCAGGCTCTAGTCCAGACAAATTCAGCAAAGATGTAATGCATTCCTCCTTTACATTAATATCATCAGGATAAAAAGGCAGAAAAATGGCATTTATATGCAGGGGACAGAAGGGAATATTATAATTTGGATTTTGGAAACTTAAAAATACGATTAAGGTACTTGTTCATAGTTCATATGTTCTAAGAACACTGTCCCTGCATAACCTGGACCCCTGATCTGCAGCCTTATCCCTTATCAGCCAGCCTTTGGATTCCAAACCAGCTGAAATATCAGAACAAGGCTAGAACCCACTAAAACACATTTTTGTGTGCTTCAGGGGAAAACAAAAGAACAGATACATAGAAAAGGGGTTCTAAACAGCAAAAAGGTGCTGATGTTCTTGTTGACACTCTTCAGCCTGTGGTCCTGGAGTAAAGCTCATTACAACAAACAGGAAATGAAATAAAGCTGATGGAAAGATCTCACAACATCTTCATGAGCATTTTCTAAGGTTTTAAAATGCAGTATTTGGATTTTTTTCAAACCTCTATAAGGCTTCCTCAGATATTTTCCACTTATGTTGCTATAAAATACAACTTCTGCCATTTGTTCCTGCCCTTCTAAGGGCAATTAAGTGATTAAGGCTTTTTTTCTCAGATGTCAGGAATGATGTCCAGGAAATCATATCCAAATGAAGAAGGACAGCAAATCCATCCAGAGAGACACTTCAATGGACTCCATGCCAACGAACAGAAACAAGGTCAGCGGGAGGAATAACGTACACCTGGGAAAACCATGGATTATTTTAAAGCAGAAAGCTTCCAAGGGAAGCAGCTGCTGAACAAAAGGAAACTACAGTGGCCTAGCAAGGAAGAGACTCAGCTCAGATTTCCCTTTCCTTTGACAATGACTGAGACGGGTGTGATGCACCAGAGTTCCACACCATAACAGATGTGCATGATTTAGACCTCCCCAATCCAGTCTGAGCACCAACCTCGCAGATAAAAAGAACAGAAATGCCCTTTTTCACACGCCATCCCATTTACAAGTTGTCACAAAAATCTCTCAAGTTCCTAAAACACCTGGCAAGGAGATGAAACTCTGCACTTCCTCAAACTCCATGGGCAGGCACATGGAGAAAGAGCCCAGGATAACAGTTTGAGTGCTGTGAAGCTTAAGACATCTTTCATTGGAGTATGTTAACAAATAAGAGCTTTAATTGAGTCATGATTATCTGGACATTGATTACCAGTCCCCTTGCAAAGGGGATAAATAAACTATTTGCGGAATTATCACAATTCTTGTTATACCTGATTCTACCTTTGAAGATGCTTGTATTCCAGCCCATTGCAAGAAGGCCCAAAAGCTCTACCCTGGAAAACCCCTGTGATGAATATGAAGGCACTGATGAATATGAAACCCCTTCATATGAAGGCATTGCTGAGGTGAGTTACCCCTGCTGCCTGACAAAACATGGAATAAAAAGTCACTGCATGCATAGAGGTGACCTCTGAACATGTGGGAAGTCCCAGTGAGAGTCAACCCCAAGCTCGGAATGGAATTAATGCATTGAGAATAGCTCAAACAAGGCAGGACAACAAATTTTTTTTCAATCTGTTCTTTTTAGTGCTAAAAAGCACTACTTTTCAGACATAACAGGAAGCAATCACTTTCCACAGAACTTCCCAAAGATAGACCTAAGTATAATTTTAAAAGCATTCAGAATAATTTCTGTACAATAATATCTTAAGTCACAAGTTAAATAGCTATAGATTCTTACACATGAAGACTCAAAAATTAGTGACTTTTATGACTGTTAGTCACAGAAATTTATCCTGAAGTGAGATGTCAGTTTCTCTTTTGGAAGCAATGGTAATTCCAAATCTCCAGAGGCTGGATCTAAGGGACCTGGGCTAACTCTACTCCCTAAAAAGCACTACAAAGCAAAGATAACTGCTTCTGAAATATTTCACATGGTGCAAATAGTTTTTTAAAAGAGCCAAGTTGAGCAGTATGCAGTGCATAAGTAGTGAAGTTGGCTGCACAGAAAGCTTTTCCCTTAGGAATAAAACAAGGAGTCTCAGCTTGCAGCTCAAGTAATTTATCCTAATGCTTAGACATCCTCACTAACATTAATATTCCATGAGTTGTTCTATATACACCACATAACCTGCATCCAGTTTGATTCTTGTTCACGTAACTAAATCCAGCTTTGGAGAGTTTCAATATCTACTGAGCTGCAAGAGGTCTGGATTAGAAACTTCACATTTTTCATTACTACAATCAAGTTTTCCCTCACCTTCCTCTTTAATGATGTTTCATTTGAAAACAGCCCTGGCTTCTCCCCATGGAGTCCCATTTACAGCAGGAATATTTCCCCCAGCACTCCATGGATTCCTGTCCTGGTCCCTACCCTGGTGCTCCCAGCTCCCTTGAGGTGTTCACACCCCCTTCTAGAGTGACTTGAAGGCTACTGAGGGGGCTGCAGCATGATCTCTCCTCTTGGTTACTACAACAAAACTCTCCATCCCAGTGCATCACACTGTCACATCTCCAGTCTGAGCTGAATTTATTCCAATGTTTCCCCCTAAGACCGTTCCATGACCCACTCAGTAAAACATCAATAAATACATCTTTTCTTTGCAGCCATTTATAACAGAATAGGTGGGATCAACACACAGCCCCTGAAAACAAACAGAATAAATTCACACCAGCAGCACTCAGGGTTTTTTAACTTACACAGTGAATTACACTGGTTCAGTTTAAGACTCTTTTTGAGATGATAAAAGCCTTTGCTTCACAAAGTGTGTTAACAGGCATTACATAAAGCAACAGCTTCACCTAGTCTTGCTTCAGCCATCTTACCACTTCGCTCGAGACTGATGTCTTATTTCTATGTTCACCATTGCACTGTTCATTCAATTTACTATGATAAAACACATTCAAACTTTATTCTAAGTCTTCCAGAAATTCCTGTCTGAATTAGAATATAAGCTAGCTTATGACCACCATCTGAACAACTACTGTTCATTTAGACAAACCAATTCTAAAAGGTTTTTATCTGAGGATATCAAGTGACCTTATACCAAAAATCAAACTGTTTTTACTTCCCATTCACCTGCAGTTTGAAATTCTCCATTGTATACAAAAAGATTACACTACAGTCTCACTGAGTTCGATATCACCAGCCAATATCCAGCATCAGCACATGAAAGAGGATGTCAGGAATACATTTTTGAATAATTTTGTACAGATTTGACTCTTCCAGCTCCCTAAGAACAAGTAACATGAGGTATCATAAAGCTACCTTCTACATGATATTTTTCAACTTGAAACTTAATTCTAATAAAATACACAATAGAAAAGGTGGCATTAGAAGTACATCTTGTATTAACAACTCTTTTTGCTATCAGAACAGGCACTTCAGAGATATGTGGCTGTATAGCTTCTAAACAACAGCTCATACAATTCTGCTGTCTGCAAATGCTTGCCTTGACTCACCTGTACTCCACAGCTGGGCTAGAACCTTGTTCCAGTTATATACATCATCCTTGTGGAGAGAGTCCTCATTAAGAAATGTCTAATTATGCAATCAGGTCTTGACTCCTGACTTGATTTGAAGAAAAGCAAAGGACAACCACAGGAGAGCCTCTGCTCCCCACCACTTTCACCACACTAGAGCAAAGCAAGCCTTGGAAAACACCAGCATGGCAGGTGAAGATCCTTCCCCTATGACAACAAACCACAGTACCTGCACACAGATCCCTGCTCTGTGGTGCGCATGACAGAAAATCCCAATGCAAACTGCACAGAGAACAGAAGAATGCATCAGAAAATAATTGCATCCTGACCTCGTAAGGACATCCAAGAAGTCTGGACTAAATACTGCCTAATGTGCATGACAGACCTCACAATACTGTGTCCAAGCGCATGGAGTTCCTGGAAGCAAGCAGGGAACATGCCAGGGATGATGAAGGTCCCAGAGGATGTGCAGACCTGATAACAGCCCATTTACTAACACCCCCAGCAAGGCCAGGCCTCAGCTCCTACAGGCACCAGGGCAGGCATGAGGAGTTCTGACAGATCCTCAGGCCTTGCTCCGAGGCAGGATCAAACATGGAACCATCTGAAGGGGCTGTTCTGGTTGATTTTCCAGCTCCCATTGATGGAGCTCCCTGGCACTGTCACCCCAGCAGCCCCTCAGCATTTCAAGGCACATTTCTCCACTGCTGTAGGGCAAGTCCTGCTCTCCCCCTTCTCTGCTCATCTGTCTCGTTTCTAACCCCACAGAACAAGACCTGCTTTTTGTGAGAGTTTTGTGTGATTATTGAGCTAAGGCAGGTCTTGGTGCAGTCAAACATAACACAAGAAGTGGAGGTAAGACATGGTCAGAAGCACATAGGGTGGTTCTGTGAGAAGAGCTCTGTTACACCAACTTGGCATTTCAGCTGCACCTTTACCTGCGCTGCCAGGGGCAGAGCCACCTCGAGCATTTTCCTTCTCATCTTTTTTACCAGGTTACACAATTATCAAAGCAGCAATCTTTTATTCTTTTGGCAAACTCTAAAAGAACACTGCCTGAAGGAATTTGATTACGCTTAACAATAAATCTAAACATAAAATTTCATGTTGGTGTGTTTACAGCCCTAGAAACAATTTTAAATCCCAATAAATTCTTACTAGTTTTCACTTCCATAGGCAACCTAACAGTCTGCTGGGCAGAACTTAAAATTCACATGTGGAAGAGTCCTTCAGCTTCAGCTGTTCTACATGATCCTTAAAATGTACTCCAAAGAAATTTAGAAAACTTTAAAACTTCAATAGTTAAACAGAATCACTAATAAATGACAGGGAAAGGTTAAAATTAACTACACAAAATTCTTTGAGGTGCACCTACCTAGAAGAAGCTTTGGGAAGAAGTGTACTACCACCTTATGACGCCAAATAATTGACTTCATGTGATAGGGGAACAATCAGCTGGAAGTTAGAAAACCATTTTCAGTAAGTGACAAGAATGATTTAGTGGTTTTGTTAAAGGCCCTGGGTGGTTGGGATTAAGATTTGATTTAAAAACTGCATTAATTTTGGAGCAAAGGAATAACCGAAGCCCTTAATGAAGTGGATTAGACTTTAAATATTGATCTCTCAGCAATAATTAGATCAGCAATAACTTGATTCAGGTAAGGTTTTTTGTCAATGTCACACAGATCAGAGCTTCAACAGGTAGCTACAACAAACACGAAGACAGAGCTGTGCTCTGCTCACTGGAATTTAACATGGCCTTCCCTGTGCTCTGCATCCCACACAGGAAAGAAGGAAGGAAATTATCCCAGGATTGAAAGGCCCTGCTGGTGCCTGGATGGCAAACCAGCATTGCTGCATCTCTCTGGGTACCAAGAGCTGCTGCACAGACTTGCAACACTGAATTATCAGCAGCTTCCTCGTGCTTTCAAAAGAAAGGGTTTTCTTTTCCAACACCACCTCTGTGAGCCATTTACAGCTCAGAGGATTGGGAGCCAGCAGCACTACAGACTGCTACTAGATGAACAGCACTTAGTTCAGAAGCCCTGTTAAGATGACTTAGAAAAGAACAATTTACACTTGAATTGATGACTCAATCATTTCCCTGAGATTTAGGCTGTAAGACGAACTGACAGAAAGCATTAAATATTGAACTTGGACTCCAAAGAGGTGTCTGATGTGGTGACAGACACAAAAGCTGCAGGATTTGTTCTTATAAAACTGCTGAGTAAAGGGGCACACCAACAATTACTGTGGACTTCTTTGTCTCTGCTAGCACTAATATGGGGTAGAAGGAAAAAAAGCTGAAGGACAGTACAAGTAGGAAACTATTTTTACCAATGCTGTCGTGTCTTAGCTTTAAGTTGGTCTGCTGAAAGAACTTGGCCTTAAAATAACTTTTCCCCTCTAAACTTTAAAAATTCTATTTTCTGGGACAACAACTAAAAAGCAAGATTTTCAAAAAGTAACATTTCTGCAGCCCTGGCAGGGGCCCAAGGCCAGCATTCCATGAGAATGGAAATTCTATGATTCTAGGAAGAGATATAGAAAATCACTTCTTAGGAAACAAAATCCACACATAAGCTGGTGATTTCCATTCTGAATATCCAGGGCCAAGTCTGTGCACACATTGGTACAGTTTTAACACCTCCTAGTTTTAAATTCCAGACATGGCAATTCTGCAAGCTTTCTTTAACCAACTTTGTTTTCCCTAGCACCCTGTTCAGAACAAGCAGTCCAGAGGTGACCACAGGTCAGACTGAACTTTAAAGGGCCTCCAAAAAATTCATTTAAGGTACTGATACATGTCCCTTTCCAAAGATGACACCACTGAACAGCCAGCTCACAGACTCAGGAGGCCACTGGCCCAGAAATGACAGGGATCCACCATTCTTCCACAGCAACTGCTCCCTTTGTAGGGAGATCTTCAGAGGACTTTGCATTTCTTTGAAATATTTTAAAATAATAGGGCTATTTCATATATTCCAGTAGTATTTGGCCCAATTTCAAACAAAAGATACTTCCTAGGCTTGCTTCCAAACCCCATATGAGTCTGTTCTAATATCTGAACATACTGTTTTTCACTGAGTGACAGGTCTGAGGGGGTTCCTTGGGCCTAAAGAGTATTTTCTGAAAGTTTGATGGAGGAACACTTGGGGAAGAAGAGAGAAGCGAGAAATGAGTAAACAACAAGCTGAATCACAGGACAAAGCAGCAGCAGAATTCTAACAATTCCCATTAGAGAAGAGAATCAACTTCCTGTGGGAGTCTGCAACTGAACTCTGTGAAAAGAAAACTGTTCTTAAAGACTTAAACCAAAGAATGCCAGGTTGGTTATTCCTCTCCTCACTGAGGAAAAGGCTTGGCTTTGCAAATTGGAATTTCAGGCCCCTGTACTCCACCAGCTCCACTGATTAGAAGGCACATCAAAAGATCCAATGGATTCCCACCTCCCTGACAGAGAACAAACAAAGGAGTCCTCTAATCAAATTGTCTATAATCTAGTGAAGTCTGACTACAAAACCTTGAGGAAACTGCAGAGCCTTCAGAAAGGCACTTGAGGTAAATGATGTCAGGTTATAACCAGGGAGGATCATCTTTTGCCACAATAACTCAATGTATTTCAGCTAGTCCTCCAGTCTGAAGAGCCTTCTCTGAAGTTCTCTGAAGAGACTTCTGGTCATTTGAGAATAACTTGTACTGAAGAGAGGACAAGTGTGATAGTTCACCTTTTAACATTTCCCAGGGCCAGTCATTTCTCTGCAGTTGTAGATTAACTGTATCATTTACCCGGGCAGCCAGAAGGCATTAGCAACAATGAAGAAAAAAGCATTTTTGAATTTTCCTTACTGGGCACAGAACAAGCAGCAGCAAAAAGCAGAATAACTGAGGGAAAATAAGTCCTACAAAACATAAGAACAGGCAGATTCTAGATTTGGAAGGTGAAGACCTTCTGTAGCTTTTAAAATGGGAACCACAAGAATCAGCAGGACTTGCAAAAACCCCTTAAGGCCTGTTGCTGATAGAAATTCCCTAAATTTCTCATTATCTTCAACAAGTGCCCGCTTTCATCTTTTCATCTCCTGTGAAATCTTCTCTTCACCTGTTTGCATCTGGTCGAAAGGGAAGATAATCCAGCAGGTTTTGTACAGGAGGTGGCCCCACTGCTAATCCCTAGAAAATTTCAAGGGCCAGCCTTGGCACAAACTCAGTCTGTCAGTGGGAAGATACTCTCTGCAAATAAAAAGCATTTTTGACAAGGCAGCAGCAGCCCTCAGGCAGAATAGTTTGGGACCTGGTTGCCATTTAAGCAAAAAGATACAGGTGGGTGCCACCCTGACAGCACAAGGACTGCACTGCTCAAGGTTTTCATTCTCCGTTGCCGCAAACTGAGGCTGAAACAAAGCTGGAGAAGAAGAGGGATGAAATGAAAGCTGTAGTGAGCAGTCTAGGAGCTGAAGTTACATGTTCAATTTGTACTAGTGGAATCAGGGTCCAGAAAATGTTAACATCAGCTGAAGCAGCAAGGTTCAATAAAGTATGATCAATAGTTTTTAATCCTCTGAAGCAAGTGGAGCAGACAAGCAAATTATCTCAGATGTTTCTCAATATTTTAAATTGAATCTTTAACATAACCTTACACATTTTCAGTTGTGAACTCACCAGGTAATTGGCTGAAGAACAGGAATAAGATACAACCACTTTCATCCATCATTAATATCAATGTCAAAAAAATAGATTTTATTCCTGAGCTGATAAAGTTCAATAAAAAAAAACCACCAAGACTACTTTAGAGAATTCTATGAAATTCTAAATGCAAAGCATTACTCAACAGCCTGTTCTGTAATACATGAGTTTAACAGATATTTCAAGTCTCTCTCAGTTACGTTAAAAAAAGTATTCAGTCAACTACAATCAAAGTTAAAACAAAAAAGTGCCTGTGATCGAAGGATCATTATTCCAGACCTGTTGTGAATCAGTGAAAAGGAGAGTAGCAAAGGACATACCTTGGAACTGCTCCCAAAACAATCAAGTTGGCTTTTTGTTTGTTGTTTCCAATTACAGCATTTTTCATATCTCTGTAAATCCAGAAAGAAAAACAAACCCTGGTAAATTATGCTGAGGTACTGAGGGCTTATCTATAGAATTTACTATTTCCATGAGGCTTATCAAGCAGTTTTCCACATGTCCATGCTGCAGCTACAAACTGGGTAGTGCTTCAGGGCAGTTTCCTCAGCCCACAGGAAAATACCCCAGAGCCCTGGGATTCCACTACATCCCAGCTCCTGCAAGTAAGCAAAAACCCAAACTATCTCACATGCACACCACACACCAAGAAGTCTTATTACTGAGAAAAACTACATATACTGGTACTTTGTGCCCATATAGTCACTAGATTTCTAAAACAATTTTAAAACCCCATTGTTGGTTGGGAAGTCAAATAGTGGTAACTTAAAGTATTAACTGAATAGTCTACTGGGTGCAGGAAAAGGCAAGCTAAGAAAAAGGAACAAGGAACCACCACCAGTCTCTAGAGACCAGGCTTTTACTCTCCTCTTCACCCCAGGCTTCTTTTCATGTATTTCAGCAGGACACCTAAACATCTGTACATCAAAATCTCAGGAATAAAGTGGAAACCAGAGCATTTTCCTGCCTGAGAGTCACTGCAAGGTTACATACATTACTGGCATTCATACTGTGGTACCAGAACATGGGAAGCACTTTGGAAAGTGGACACTGGTTGCACACACAAAGAATTTCTATGAAAACCTCTGGTTCGCAATTTTGTTCAGACAAGTGCTACTGCATCCTAAGAACTATCACCACCTGCTCTTTTTTCTCTTCATATGAGCACATGGAGCATACATGAACATCCAGAGAATCCAAAGAAAGCAAGCTTGCAACTTAAAACTGGTTTCAGAAAATCAAGATGATTCATTTCTAGGAAGCTTTCTACCTGTTGGGGCCTTTAAGAGCAGAGAATAAAGAGAGATCAACTGCAGGCATTTCTTTATTAGCAACAAACCAAAACTAGATTGATTATAGCATTAGCAGCAAAATTGGTAAGTTAATCATCATGCATATAACTTATTCAAATAATTCGGGAGTGTTAGTGGCTGCTTTAAGTGAGCACATCTTCTTGCCTCCATATCTCTGCAAGCTGCTATCTGCAATTTTTAAGAAACGTACAGCCCTGTCCTGTAAGATCTGCCCTGGCCAGCAGGAACACTATACAGTCCTTTGGTCTCCACTGAAAGAGCAGATTTCACTGCACCGAGCAGCTGTCCCAAGAGCCCCAAGCTTAACAACTCCCTCCATTAGAATTGTAAAAAACTTCTTAGCCAAGGCAGGCAACACCTTACTGGGACAAACAGGACCTTCATAAAGCTCAATTAGCAAAAGGTAATTGCCTGTTCTCCCTGAATTTCTCCTCGTGCTCTCTCCTTTGCATGCACAAGAGTACTCGAGGAAATTCCAAGTTAGCTCCAAGTCTAGCTGTGATCTCAGAGCATCACTAAAAGCAGCTCAGCTGCAGTTCTGTCCACACCTGAATCCAGCAGTCAGGAACTCCCCGCCAAGGAGCAATCACTGAACAGCAACTGGCAGCCCAGCACAGCTCCAATTAGCTCAGCATCAGTGGGAAATGCTGCACCTTCCTAAGCTGGGTAACTTCACACAAGGCAGGAGACAGAGGGGAAAGAGAGCAAGGTCAGGAGACAGGCTAAGCTGGAAGCCCCTGAAAATTCCACAAATGGAGCTGAAGTTGTCACTAAAATCAGAAACAGTACTTCAGTGGTTTCTATGCTGAACCCTTCACATTAAAGGTGATTTTTAAAAGTTTGTGAAATACAAGAGTCAGTCCAAAACAGTGGCAGAAGTCAGATATCTCAGAGGAATAATGAGAACTGCACTAACAGATGTGTCAAGTTCAGGTACTAAAGCACTCAGGCCACCCCAGCACTTGTGAAGAGGCTGCCTCTCCCTGCTACCCTGAAGCATCAGTCATCAGAAAAGCTGCACCCTACCCACAATCTGCAAAGGCATCTCAGGGAGCTAAAAAGGAGGCACTAACCAAGCACTCAGAAAATTAACAAACATATTCTGGTGATGTTTTAATGCTCTGCTCAGGTGATTTTACACCATATTTTGTGTTAAAAACCAAACAAAACTGAAAACAACACTACCCAACTCTTGTGACTCCTGCCCCAATCCCTAACAGAATGGTTTGTTAACCTTAAAACCATTTAATAAGTATTGCCTATCAGAATTTGATTTAGAGACCCTTTCACAAGTGGCAGGAGCATGGCCAAGTTCCATAACACTCAAGTGGAGAGGGTTAGTGAGGGCACAGTCCTGATCTGTAAATTATTTGGATTAATTTCTCCATCCCACATTAATAAAGTTCCTCAGAGAAGTTATGTTAGATAGGTAAGAAATAGCACAAGCTTGAGATTTCTGAGAGATCAAACACATGTACATTTTACCAATTTCAATTTCCAGGTAAGTCAAATACCTTCGGATTGGTAACATGACCAAAATCTGTCAGAGACAGGACTCAAAGGTCCCCATGTCTGTGTGCATTATGGCACTCCCAAGTTCCCTGCCACGCTTCTCTCTTCCAAGCTGCCACCTACAGAAGTGACCCGATTCAATACACAGGAGGTTGTGGATATGGAAAGCAAGAACACCCTTAAAACGCCATACTCGAATGTTGCATAGTAGTAGACTTCTTTTGTGCACTATCAAAAATAATTATGTAATTCCATGTGATATTTTATTGAGATTTTCCTGATCAGGAAGCTAATTCCCTAAGAAGTAAGGAACTACCATATGCTGTCCTAGACTACCAGGTCCTTGGTGAATCATAAACCTTGGAAAAACTGAAGGCAACTCCTTTATTTGAGAACATTACCTCCAACAAGTCCAAGCTTGACTGATTTCAGATCCAAGACATCATGAGATACATCAAGGAAAAAAAGCAGCAAAGATCACTACCTTGTACAAGAGGTAACAAAGAAACCTCAGGAACTGAGTCCAAAACTAACCCCCACTTTATTTCCAAGTGTCAGGCACCCTGCTCCCATTTCTTCCTCCCATTTCCCCATTTCCTGTGCAAAGGAGTCCGTGGCATGAGGAAAGAAGGAACAGCAGCAACAATGCAGTCACAGGGAGATGAGAACTTCATAAGAACACATCCATGGTGACTCCAGGCCTAAACTGTGACAGGACCATGATCCAGAGGGAGATCCAGCCTTTCCAATTCCCAGCTCCAAGCTCAGGTTATGAGCTGGCCGCCAGCCACCAGCACAGCCAGAGCAGCTTCCCAAGAAAAACTCAGAGTTGGCACCTGCACCCAGAACATCTCAGCATTAGTGAGTTTCTCAGCTCAAACAGCAACTCTGTGGAGAGGCAAAAGACAAACCTGAAGCTCCATAAAACACAGCCCTAAAGATGCATTTGAGGTTGGTTGGGCTTTTGGTTTGGGTTTCTTTTATTATCCTGCTTATTAAATCATTTAGATTCAAACTAAATTCCAAATCATTTAACAAAATAACCTGAATTACAATCAATTTAATGCATAGATTTAAAATCTGATATTTATGCTGACATGTATTATAGTGCAATAAAGTAATTTACATGAAAAAAACTGCAAGAAGGAATAACACAGGCTGCCAATAATAAAATACTGCAGAGAACCTAGCTAAGTGCTCGGCAATATTGCTTCCTGAAGTGCTAAACCAGCTTTTTCAATCTCTTATTGCTTCTTAAAGAAATAAAAATATCGTTTCATCAGTTCAACCCTGTGACCACTCAGCTTTAAGTTATGAAACAACCTAGAGACTGGAAAAGCAGCAAGAGTGATTTTCTTCCTACAAACTTGAGAAAAGTAGAAAAAATTACAGGTCATTTTTATCAGCTCTAACAATGTTTCAGAACACTGCAACCCAAAAGCAATCAGTTCAATTAATTAGCTGTAAATAAAGTGCAGCGCATGCTTGTATATGAACACAGCATGAGTGTTTAAAATACTTTAGGAGTACATTTAACTAAAGAAAAATCTAATTTCCATCCAAATACAGCTTGACAAGAGTTACAAGAGGAACTAATTTGCCAACTGAGTGTATGAAGTTTTGGTTTTATTCTGGTGTTTAATGTGCAATTGCTTAAAGGCACCAGATATAGCCACTTCAGATAGGCAAGAAGTGTTATTAAATGTAACAGTTTGTAAGTAAAATATGGTCTTTCAGTTTCAATTATTCCTAACCAATAAAAGCCAATATTATTAAATGTCTACATCCTGAGAAAACTAGTGGTCAATGAAAATTACCATTGCAGAAGGAAGCTGAGGCGCTGACCTTCATCCTACACAGAAGTTACTGAAGTTCAACATCTTCATGAAGTCAGTTCTAAGTTTAGGACTCCTTCCATAGAATAAAACCCCAATGAAACAGAAGAGTGAGCTCAGGTCCCAGCTGAGAAAGAAGAGACTTTCACAGCATCCCCAGTGAGCCCCCATACCTGCATCTCTCCTGCAAGAGAAATCCTGAGAAAGCAGCGTGGATATAAGGACACCCATGTGACAATTTGGCTCCACCTCCATTTTTAAATGTAGTAAATCAAGCACAAACAGAACAAATTATGACATTCTGTTAGGAAGCCCTGGAGCTTTCCTACGTCACCTGCCACCAAAGCACCACAAAAGATCTTGAAATGAGCCAGAGTGACTTGAGGAAGCAGCCACAGGAACTCCACAGAAGAAGAGGAAATAAACAGGCTGCATGACATTTCCTCATCTTATGGCTTTTGAAAACAGCAGGGAGCCATATCTCAGGAGTTCCTAGACAGAGAAGAATCACAGAAGGAAAAGCAGCCTTGGGCACTTCCAGCCAATGCTTTCACTTTTAGTATGAAATAGTTCCAAGAGATTCTAAGCTAGTTATGCAGCCAGATGAAGCTCCCAACACAAAGCACTGTCAGGGCTGGAGATTCATCTACCAGGGGCTGTCCAAAGTCACCAACAACAGTGACACAAAGCAGCATTCTCAAATGTTTCAAAAACTCAAAATGCAACCTTCTAAAAAGCTTAGGTACTGGCAGGTGATACAGGGACACAGCTCAGACAAAAAACAGCTGCCCCAACTGCAAGGGAGTTTCTAAGCTTCAGGATCATATAAGCAAACGGCACCTGTACTGGCTGGAGTACAGCCCGAAGCTCACTGTGGAGGAGCTAAGTTTGGACAATTATGCTTCCTACAGCTTTTGTCTCCTCCTCCTCCCTTTCCTACACCCTCCCATTTTTACACACAGATGCAAAACAACACCAGGAATTAATGACCAGTTTTTGCATTAAAATAAATTTTGTTAAAATACACCCATCACTATTGTCACAGAATTAACTTATAAGATGGACACTACTATGGCTTGAAGCTGTTTTCTACTCCTTTAGTAAGTAGAATGTTTGTACTAACATGACTCCTAGTCCAACCAAGTGAATAAAATGTTACAAACTCCTGCCAACTCGAGCAAACCCCAGAAGTCCTGAATCAGCTTATTTTTAAGGTTAATCATCATGTTGGAAAGCAAAGTTTCAAGATTTCTAATCCCATTCAAAAATATCAGTTGATACAAAGAAAAAGATGATTTTACAGGAAAGAACAAAGCAGCACAGCTAGACACTGTTACTCAACTCCTTTGAATTTTAACACTTAGAAACTGTGACACAATCAACATATAGTGCAAACTAAACAAACAACATTTAAACAAAAGCCCCTCAATCCAAGGTTGTTCTCAATCTTAATTCTGTAGTCTCAGTGCATCAAATCAAAGTGCTGTAGAAAAATAGCACCTGGCTGTAATTACAGCACTGCAGAACAGTAGAATTTAACACACATAATGCTAAAAGTGATTGTTTAATCCAACTCCTTCATATTGTAATGCCATGGAAAATGCTTGAACTCTTAACTCAAGTGTCCTCTCTGGAGAGGCAACTTACCGTGCCGTAAGTTTCCTGATAAAGAAAGTCTACTAGGTAAACATAAGGGGAAGTGTTTCAGTGACCCACACCTGTAGTTAAAAATATTGATAGCTTACTCCTACCCTGAATTTATCCTGTTTTCCAGTGCTCCTCTTGCTGTGTGTGACAGACTGAAGAAACCTCCCATACCAAGCCTTCACTTCCACATAGTTTACATCAGTCAATTCACGTGCTGCCCTTCTGATCAAGCTTAATGATGTCAGCTCTCCATGTCTTTGGCTACAGTTTCAACTCAAGTTCCTTTCCAGTCACTACCTGGACTGACACAAGGGAGATGCTGCTTTCCCCACCTCTCCCAAGCATGTTTTCTTGTCTCATCCTTTGCATTGAGTCTAGATATCCTGCTACAAGTTGTATGTGATCAGTAATAGAGAGAGAATTTGCCTCACTCAGCCTTCAAAACAATGTAACCTAAATTTAAAGTGCTTGAAGTTAGTGGTGAATGGGAGTTTAGGTAACTTTTATTATGTAACCTGTATAAACTAAAAAAAAACAACAAAACCACACGAACCATAGCTAGAGAGAGCTCTATATTATCAGCATTTCAATTTCAGCATCAATCTCTGCTATTTAAGCACACTAGGTCCAAACAGTAAAGAATTACCCCAACAGAGGTGTGGGCAAAATAGCTGCAGTTCAGCAGAACTCTCACAAATCCTCACTCAGAAAACCCCTGCTCTTTGACACCAGATCAGCAAAACACTTCTTTCACAACTGTCCCAAAACAGCCAAACCACATAAAAAGAGGAGCTCCACCACTGCTGGTGCACATGAATGACCAAAAATCTCAAATACAAGTAACTGTGGTACCTTTTTTTTAATGTCTCTATCTTCCCCCCAAGGATATTTCACTTCCTAGTATGAAGGACTGCCTTCAGCATTTAGCAGCGCATCCCACATCTTAAGCAAAAATTAAATTTCTACGTTTTTACTGCACTATTCTCCATTCACTGTCCCTTTATTTAAAGTTATTTTAGCCCACCATCCCATTTTAAACCCACCACTCTTTCTCTACAGAATGTTGCCCACCACAAGTGATCCACATGGAGAAGTTTTCATTTCATTCAGGAAAGGAAAATACCTTAAAATGGCCTCACAGCATGTGTTTGGCTGCTCTAGATGTGAGCCTGGAATATTGTTTGACACTGTCCACTGCACCTTAGGCCAGCAACCACTGAACGATCACCAAAGCCTATTAATTTAACATAGCTACTACTCATTACATTATAATAATCTGAAGTCCTTCTGTCATGAAGCATAACCTCTGATTTTTATCTCCAAATAGCTATCAGAGCTAAGATGATGTACTGGCCTACTCAAGATTAAATTCCCTTTTTCAAATGGGTGTTACTGAGTTCTCATGAGAACAGAAATCCCCTAATATCTATATGCCCATAGACTCTCTCCTTCTGGAGTTTCTGGACATTTCAGATAATGCCTGTTTGAAGTATATTTTAGCAAGTAATTCTATGAGCTAGCCTTCCTGCTACAGTCCCCAAAGAAAAGTATCTCAACAATTGACATTATCAGTTCAGCACCAGCAAAGTCAGCTGAATCATCTGGTACACAAATTAATTGGCAAACAGAGTTCTGTCCTTTGCATGCTACTAGAAATACAAACCCTTTACAGGGCATAAAAGTTCCATATCGCAAATGGAAAATGAGCTTCTTTTGGAAAGCCATTATTCAACTTTTTTAACACTGAATCCAACCAGTGCAAACTGGCAGCTTGGAATCAAAAACTCCAACGCCAAATGTGAAGAATCACAAACTCAGCAGCATTGCTGGCTCTGTGGCACAAATTCCTCAGGCCCAGCCTCCAAGTTCAATCTTGACAACACTCCCACGCCCCCAAAGTGCAGAACTATTTCTCCCCCAGCTGCCTGCTGCTTGCATCCTCCCTTGCAGGTAGCCACTGCCTTTGTGTAACAGATCCATAAGGGAAAGGTAAATCTGAATGGCCATGTAATGTCCAGCTGTGCTCAACTTGAGGTCTGTTACTGAGTCCCACCTCAGGACTCCTGTGACCAATGTTTGCCCCAGTCTCTCCAGCTCCATGAGCCAGTCTGACAGAAGCTGTTCCTCCTTCCTCACCTGACTCTGAGCCTCCAGCCAGCACAGCAAGAGCATCACCACACTGAGGGGTGTATCAGCAGAGAGGATTTGAAGAAAAGTGGCTTCATAGCCTTCTCAAAAGCAGTAGTGAAACAGAGTCAACCAGAGCAGTAACGGCAAAGCTTGAAATATTAAAACCCCGTAAAGCTGAAGACTGCTTGCCAACTATCATAAGTACACGTGAAGTTTAGCCCACCTCTAAATACTACACCAGGAGTTACAATACATAACAACTTACTTGCCAAAAAAGCAGCTATTCTGCACATGCACCTTTTGCAGCATTATTAAAAAATGCAAAAGTGAGAGTACCTTTTCTCCGTGACAGGAAACACTTGCATTGAAGTGCATCTCCCTCTCTTCCCTCTGTCTACAGCATCCTTCCACCTGACTACAAAAACCACTGCACTGAAAGCCCCTCTTCACTGAGCACCACTTAATTCTCAGATGTTTAAGCCTTTCAGTTCTTTCTCTCCCTCCAAAAAGCCTTCCTTCACAGCTCACTTCTTGAAAGGGAAAAACCAAAAAGTGGAGCAGTGCTCCCAGCACCACCTAAACCTGCCCCATTTTCTGTCAGATCCTGAAGCTTCCCAACTCCAAGCCACAGAGCCCATCCTGCAGTTCACAAAGCACCAAAAAGGGACTCAGGAGCCTCTTCCCTCAACACATGAATGACTCCACACAAACAACATTTCAAAAATTGACATCACTCGTTGTTAACCAATAACGCCTCCAAGTTCCATGCCGGATACACATCTACTACAGTGTATTGTCTAGGAGACAACAGAATTGACCAAAATGTACAGGGGCAAACTATGACAGGAACCCTCTAAGGACTGCTCTGTTTCCACAGGGCCAAGGGAATATATACAAAACCAAAACAGCTCCTGCAGAAAACTGAAGTTCAGAAGTGCCCACTGAGACTGAAAATCTGATGCAGCTGTTTGGGATGCAAAATGTGGAAACATGTGCTGTTCATCACTTAGTGTTACAGAAAGTTTGTTTAACAGACAAGAACAAGAAGCAGAAGTAGCCTCTTCACAACTGGTTGAAGTGGGGTAACTGTTGCTCCATTAGAACAGAGATGGGAATTTCCTCTCTTCCCACTTCGTGAAGTTGCCTCTCCTACTTCACAGAGTTTTTGCTGTGGGCATGTGTGAACACTGCACTGATGATCCCTCCAACAGCCATAGCTGAGAACACAGCACACTATTACACAGCCATCTAAACCTGTGCCTGGAACATTTATTAGACACAAACTATAAAAATAAAATAGCTGGATGTAAAACATGTACTGTGTGAGGACCACATACCATTTCCATAGGATGTTTCTTTCATTGTGCTGAGAAGTAAAACGCTCACACAAGGTGGAAAACACTTGTCTACTAATTCCTGCTGGCCATAAAGAACAGGAACGGCAGTAGCACAGGAATTGTCAGTGCACTACAAAGATGGTAATTTACAAGTCTTACAGGATGACGCCCTGACTGCTGAGGAATAGCCTGGTGAGAAACAGCTGGGACCTTGAGTAAGCCACGCTTGTCAGAAAGGATGCTCCTTTCAAGCCCAGCCTTGAGGTGGGATTACATAGTTCTCCATAAAATGATAGATTGCCACTTTGAAGGCACCAGGCTAAACATAAGCATGATAAAATGTCTCTCAAAGAAACCCCCGATCAGCAAATAAATTAGAGGATAAAAAGAGGTATCAGTCTTGCACCTGAACAATGTGGTCATGAGCTTAATGGCAGGTGAAAAGCAAATTACAGTCTAAGGATCAAAACCCAGAAATGCTTTTTAAAAAATAAATAAATACTGCAAAGCACAAGATGATGTTGCAGGAACAACCTCGGGACAAATGAAGCTCTCATAAAAGCACGGAAATTTACAGAGGCACTTTTGTTCTGTTCCTCTGCCAAGAACAGCAAAACACTGAAGAGAACCTCTGAGAGACCACAGTATTTAATGCACTGCAGTATCTGTGTGAGGCAATGTATGCACTGCCAACACAAGCTGCACTCGAGAGCTGCACACCTGACATGAGTGCTGACCTTGCAGAATGCACTCAGAGCATGCTGGAGAAAACCTGAGCTCTACAACAGCAAGAGGAAGGGGTCAGAGGAGCACATGAGGAGACACAAAGCAAACCTGTAAAGACCTCTCAAGCATAAGCATGGCCACAATGTAGAGTTCACATTTACAGAAGGAAACTACTGAATTAACCTTGCTCATCTACAAAGACAGTAAGTAGAAGGTGAACACACACACTGCCACACAGATGTGGGTATGGAGATGGGCCTTCAACACTTTAGTGCACTACCAGGTATAGTAAAAAAGGCAGTAGTCATCTCAACTTTTCAAATCCAGAACAGAAATTCAGGATTTAGTGGCAGGTACAATTCTCCCCTTCCTACCCACTATCCATACCCAGATGAGCAGGACAGAAATTATGTGAACAGAAGTTCTGCAGGACACTTGGCATTTTGAAATAAAATCAATAGACCCACATGCAGCAGTACTGGACAACAAGGAAATTATTTCTGTTTTCCAGTAGAAGGAAAATAAAAAAGCTCCTAACCAGGTAAAGTTTTATTGTCTGGACAAGGAAAACTCTGAATACCACCTCTCTGAAAATTCATGGGAAAGCAAGGAAAAAGAGATTTTAATCATTTAAATGCTTTCAGAATATGTAATTAAAGCCTTCTCAAGTTACAAGATGAAAACTGGACTGGCATGATTTTCAAGTTCAAGAAGCATTTAGGTACATTTTACCTTTATCAAAGCTCATTCAGAAGCTGGGTTTCATTAAAATTACAAGGATGCAATGAAAAAAAGCCCTAAGCCCAAGTTATTCATCCAAGCATACAAAAAACAGGACTATCATAACTGAAGACAATCTGCAGAAACAAAGCCTCTTACAACAGCCCATTTTCTGATCCTTGATATTCATACAGTTCCATCAATCAAAATAAAAATCTAGGTCATCAGTATTTCCAGCCAGGATGCAGGGAAAAACCAGCACATCTTAGGAAACAAAGATTTTCTGCAAAGGATGCAGCATATCTAGTAAAGCTTCTGACAGGCACTTCTGGAAAAACTTTAATCCTTTCCTACTCCACCCCAAATACTAGATGATTCTAACTTCAATGCCTCTGCATACACCCTGAAATCAAAGAAAGGAGGACAAAGCAGTATTTTTTCTGCCCAAAAAGAAACCTGGACTGACAGAAATTTTTAATATATACACTACTCTAAATTACATCTTTTATATACATTTTTATATTTTTCATATTCTTATTCCATCTTTCATATCAATTTTTCTAAATTGGACTGTCGCACACCCACCCACCAATATTTCAAAAACATGTCTGCCACAAAGGACTGGCTCAGAGTCAGTAAAGATACTCTCAATTAAGATTTCAGCCAGAACATCAGAAATAGAGTTTTACCATCCAAATCTGCCCTGTGAGAGATTTGGTGAAATAAATTGGTATTTTCTTGTCTTTAAATACAAGAAAAGGATCTCAGCATAGAACCCACTGACACCCATGGACAAGGTGAAGAATTTCAGATGTTACCCAAGAAAAAGATAGTGCCTAAAACTTCTGTTTCCAGGAGATCAGTTATACTGCAAAAGACGAATAACGTATCAAAAGACAGGGAAGGGATTACCAAGGGTTGTGGGCTCCAGTCCTTTGAAAAGGAAGGAGAGCAGGGACAGAGCACCAGCCAGGGCTCAGAGCATCTGCCACGGAGAAAAGAGGGGCTCAGTCACCCCACTGGGACATTGGATGAGACATGTCCTTCCCCAGGACCACCCCACCACATTTCTGAGGAGGGGACTACAAAGGCCAAGGGATGGAAGCAAAACGAGACTCCCCTAGAGCAGAGTTAAGAACCTGTACATTGTTACAGCAGGGTATCAGAAGTTCTTGTACAGGTAAGGGGGTATTCCAACCAAGAAAACTCCTAGGACAGTTTCACCTAGACTGGGTTCTTCATTTTAAAGGGATACTGACATGTTGCCCCTGGACATTTGGAATAAGTGTTTTCTTCTGCTACTGGGGCACACCCCAGGTTGTGCTAGGCAACACAACCAATATTCTTGGCTTTTTGATCCACTTGTTCCTCTAATTTCTCCTGGTGTTTTACTAGACAGCCACAGCCAGCAAGCTACTGGTAAGCCCAAAAGATCTGGTTTCACCACCAAAGTCAGTCCTGGGCAAGGTCTCATTTGCCACTTTGCTGGAAAAGTGATTTTAGTGGAAAGCTCATGGCCCAAGGACAGCAAAGGAACAACCAGAACTTTGCAGCAGTTTCACTCCTGCTCTTTGACTCACTCTCTCAGTCATACCCTGACCGCTGGCATGAAACAGAAGTTCTGAAATATAACTTGCATCCAAATTCAGTTCTGTGGAAGTGTTCTCTTGCAGCTCCCATGGGGAGACAGAAGCCAAGCACTAAAAAAAGTCAAAGCCAACACGCAGGCATGGCAGCAGGGGAAAGAGTAAGAGGCAGGTACACTGACTTGGCAGTGCAGTAAGGAAAAAGAGTCTCAACAAACCTAGAAGAGGAGCAAAACACGGCCAAAAGGCAGAAATACATCTGAAAGAATTTTCAGCGCTCACAGAATGTTTAACCTCATTTCTGGCAACTGGGAGGCTGTTTCATGAACCATATGCACTACAGAGTGAGAGTCTATATCAATACTACCCTTGTATCAATACTGACATATTTCTATTAAGATTTGCCAACTACATTTCTCAAAAAAAACAAACAGGAAGAGCTTCTTGCCCTTGACCTATCACCCTAGTGGGATCAAGTACACCTGGCTATGCACAACCAAGAGCCCAAGAGTGTTTCAATGACTTACATGACACCTTGCAGGACTTTTTGGGGATCGAGATCAAACAATCTATCGACATAGTGGCGGCTACTGGCTGTGACCTCCTGCAGAGAGAGCAAACAATTGCAACAGTTTATATCAATTCATACAATGGCTTATGCAGCAGTGAGTCTACAAAACTTCCCAGGGCAAGAGGCAGGGAACCCACAGAATTATATTTAAACGTGCAGTGTGTTACTGCTGAGCAACATCACATGAAAAAACCCTGTGTTTAAGTGTAATCTAGAGAAGATGAGGTCCTTAATGTAGATAACAACATGGTAAGTGTCAAAGCAAGTTAACAGAGAGCTATTTATGAACTGCAGTTATCAGCACTGACTTGAATCACAATTTTATTTTGTTTAATTACTATATAGAATAAAAATAAATTCCTGGAAGAAAAAAATTTCAAAGAGCAGTTAATGTTGCTCAAGAACCATACCCACAAACTCTCCAAAAGAAGGAAGCTCATAACAAGACATGTTTCTGTAACTTACTTTGTCACAACATACCTACATTTCAGAGCCTGTGCCACACACCTTCAATGGGACAGCAGCACAGTATTGCCCACTACATTCTCACAGCGCTGTATAAGACAAAGCAAATTCTCTTCTCGGCAACAGGACCATGCTTGTATGCTACACACTTATGTACCACTGATTTGTTATTCCTTTTGAGAAGATCCAAAGTCGGAGATGGCAAGCATTCCAAAAAACAAGGGTGGGAAAGGGAAGAGAATTTTCCCTCCAGGTTCTCAACACTTGCCAGGGTGTGTTTCATTATCTCACCTTTTTCTTTTCGCCAGCTCTTTTCATTAAGCTTTGCCCATTTTTTACTTATGAGTTTTCCTTGAGAGAAGCTCTAAGGGAATTGAAAACTCTTCCTTGCTGTAGCAAGTATCTGCTATGGGGCTGAATGTACTCCTGTTTCCACACCCCGATGTCAAGAAGCACCAGCAGCTTCTTGCCTGTGGTCTCACATCACTGAGAAGAATCATCTAGAGGCAGCAGGGCTCCTTTGTCTCCAGGAACACTATTAAATTATGCCACGTAAATCCTACAGATACACTTCCACCATGTAACCAAAGACAGTATTTTTGAGAACAGCGATAGACTTTTAGCTATTTGACCTATGTATTTACATGTAAAACTCTTCTGGACTTCAAAGTTCCCGTAGCTTTCTGTTTCTAAAATATCCTGGCTTCCACCCCATCAGCTACGAGGTCTGCAATATATAGGGTATGCATATGCAGGCAGTCCCCCCAAAAAAAGAATTTATCAACGTAATCAAATTCACGGATCTCTTAACCAACATAAATTTTTCAGGGAAGAGAAGGAAAAGCGCCAACCCTCCGCTCTTGCGGCAGCACCCGGACTGCAGCCTCTACATCGCTACTCCCAGCACCCGTGCGCTGCAGCAGGACCGCTGTGCGCCCGGGGCCGTCCCCCAGAGAAGGGAAGGTGGCTGTCAGAGCCTCCCGCAGCACGGCGACTCCTCCCTGCCGCAGGAGCCGGGACACCGCGAGGAGAGAGCCCCTGTTCCAGCACCGGCAAAGCCCCCGATCCGGGGCGGGCTGCGAGCCCCTGCCCCGCTCCGCGGCCCCGGAGGAAAGGCAGCGCCGACAGCGCCAGGGCCCTCCGCGTGCCGAGCAGCAGCTGCCCCGGGCCGGCGAGCCCGAGCCGTGCCAGCAGCGAACGACACATCCAGAGCGCCGGTGCTTCCGCAGCCGCGGAACGGGCTCGCCGGCTCTCTCGGAGGGGGAAAACCAGCGCCGGGAGAAGTTGCGGCGCGAGGGCGAGAGGGAAGGAGCGCGGCCCCGCCGCCCGCACCGCCCCCGCTCCCAGCGCAGCCCCAGGGCCACTCCCGGCGCCACCGGACAGCGGGGCCCTGCGGGGGCCAAGGTCAGGCAGGGCCCGGCCCGCGGCACTCACCGAGAGGACGCTCATGCGGAGCGGCGCCTCCAGCACACACGCCATCTTGGCGGAGCGCTCCGGCACCGGCGGCGCCTCAGGCCGGCGGGCGCGGGCTCATGGCGGGCGCGCGGCGGGCGGGGGCCGGGGGTAGCGGGGCGGGCCCAGCGAACCGGCCGGCGCCGAACCCCCGCTGCCGCCCCACCGCGCCTGCGCCGCCGCTCGCCAGCCGCGTGCGGAACGGCGTCCGCTGTGCGCACGCGCGGGGAAGGGCGAGGCCTTCGCGGGCCGAGGAGAGTGACGGCCCGAGCCGAACGCGAGCCGAGTCGAGCCGGAAACCGAGTGGAGCCGAGACGAGTGCGAGCACAGCTGAGCCAGAGACCGAGTGATAACGAGCCCAGCCCGAGCAGATCCGAACCAAAGCCGAAAAGAGCCCGAACCGAGCCGAGCACGAGCCGGAGCCTGCCGAGCCTTTGTCCGAGCCGAGCCCGCCCTTTCCCCTCAGCCTCGCTGCACAGAAATGGTTTGGGTTCCTTTGGTTTGTCATTGCTTTTGTTGCCAGCATTGATTTGTTTGGTTTGAAATTTGTTTTTCACAGAGAACACCCCAAACAGCCCAGGACTTCACTAAGATGTGCTACAGGTTCTATAAGATCTGCTATTTTTTTATTAGCCGCACTGAGGCACGGGGACACTGAAGGTACCTACCCTGAAGTCAGAACTAAATGGAAGGAGGATGGTAAAACCACAAAAAACAGCAGAAACATCACAGCTCAGGTTCATACCTCTCAACCTATGCCCTTCCCAAGAAAACAGAGGTTTGGCAGCTGCTAGAGACTGCACAGGATAACTGGAGTACAATAAACATACCTTAAGATGCAGTCACAAGGTGACTTTAATAGCTTTAATTTTAAAATACTCCATTATGAAACAAGGCTATACCTCTTTGCTGTTATCCTCTGAGCAGACCGATGATATGATGTGAAAATACCTGTGTGCTGGCCTGGGATGGAACAGGTGAACACTTTTCTCAAGCACTACTAACAGCAAAACCAAAAAGTTTTAGACTAAGTACACACACTGAAAAAACTTCAATACAAGGGTTGTACAGAGAAATGTTTTCCAGAGGTTTCTCATCAAAATTTCAGAAGTTTCTCTGAAAACTCTAAATCTTTTTAAAGAGGACTGGAGTCTCTGGGTCTTAAAAGCCAATTTAAATTTGTCAGCATTCCCTTGAGTTTTCCATACTTTTTGAAGTATCTGGCCTTTACTGGAGAAGCTCAGCGCTTCTACTGAATCCTCCTTGCAGCACAGAATCTTGCCGACAGGGAAAATCCATAATGGATGAAAGCAAGGTAGGGGAGGACACTGCAAACTGCAAAGAGGGTGTGAACAACTGCAAGAAAGGGCACGGCAACTCTAGAGGTCAGACGTGATTCACACTCAGAAAAAATTTATGTTCACTGTATTTACCAGCTGCAGTCTGCTCAATGGACGCTGAAATACTTTATAAAAAATCTTTAAAGGTTCAAAAAAACAGTATTGTATCTTGTCCAAGTCTCCTGCCTTCTAGAAACACATTTATCCGAAGGGGGGGAGGCATGGGACAACACAGGATAGAAGAGTTTGTTTTAAAAACATAAGGAATCAAGACTGAAAAGTCTGTTACATGCAAGATACATCTTTATTCCAATGCAGAGACCCTGAGAGCTCAATGCCATGCTCAGGTTCCTTGGTTCCTTTTCAAGTCCATAACAGAATTTAAAATACTTAATTTCCATTGTAGTGTTCAGATCATGAGGCATGACTAAGGTTTTACCACTGCAGATCCAGAACCCTTAAAGAGACTCATCTGCTTCAATAATTTACCTGACAGTTCACAGCCATTTTACATACCCTGAGTGTTACACCCCGGTTACTCCTAGTTTGTCCTCATACCTCAGCACAACTCTTTCGTGGCTGTTCTGACTGATGAGCTGTTAATTGCACTGTTGACAGCATTAATTATGCCCTTTTCTAGCCCTTGAATACTTAAGATGTTTAGGTTTTGTAGTGAACTGCTTGACAGGAGAGGAAGCAAGATGAACACCGGATCATGGAAGTGATTAAAAACAGAATTCCCCACCCTGATACACAACTCACACCCAGGGAAGCATTTCACTCACTGCTCCCTGTCCAGTTCCCTGTTCCTGTCAGAACGCTTTCTCCTTCACACTGCCTGTGCCTTGGAGGAGGAAAAGCACCGGAGCTGCCACTGCTTTTGGGGCAGCACGGCCGTGAGGAATTCCATCTAAGAATTCCATCTGTCAGGAAGGCTGTTAAGTCTAATGACATATGTTTGAAAACATTGTCATTTTTCATTAATTCACTCAGTTTTATCCCCATGACTTCTTAGGCCAAAGGAGCGCCATTTACTAATAATTCAGGGCAAAAAAAAGAAATAAGAGACAACTTCCAAGAGGGTCTCTATTCTGGCAGGTCCTGTTCTCCCTCAGCTGATGATTACAAATGTGCTTTGGAAGATTCCAAATCCAGTTTTAAAAGGTCAGCAAGTTACAGCTACTGAAATGAGAAGTGAAAAGTGATGCTAATGATAATGGGAGGTGTTACTGTCTCAGGCATGAACACAAAACACAGCCCTAATTAGTCAGAGTTGAGACAGTGGTGGTGTCTACATTTAGGAAATTGTCCTTCCTAACTATTTCCATTTTAAGACATTGATCTCAAGTTTTAAGAAACAGGACAAAACCGAGTTTTTAAGAACAGAGATGCACTCTTCCATGGTCCCCATAAAACTGTCATCCTCCAAATCAAGAGACTTGGTTTGCTATCAGAACTGTAATTAAAAGCCAATCCTGGACAATGCATATTGTTTTGTTTATGACCACGAAGTTTGTCTGTGGCATGACTATCACCAGAAACAAAAATCTGCATTCTTCTATTGCTGTTTTGTTATCATGGGAATTCTATTTTCAAATTTCATTCATAGGCCTATTGTGTATGCTACTTTGTATTAACAGTTCAGTATAAAACAAGACAAAAACAGTAAAATAAAATCATTCAGTCTTGGAAGTCAGACATCCTCTTGCTTGTACTCAGGCTACATTTTAATAAGAGTTCTTGTTAAACAAGCATGGTGAGTCTTGTTCAGGTGAAGGTTCTTGCTTCACGAAGAACTGAAGTAAAATCAAGGATATATGAGCTTTATATCCTTTGACAAAGTACTTCATTGGAAAAAGTCTCAGCTTCTTTCTTTGATGTCTATTCTGGGTAAATCACTTTTCCTTTGAGAAGCACAACCAGCCTTTGAGCTTAGGAAAGTAACATGACTAAGATCACGTGACATTAAAAGCACACATAGTCCACTACAATTCTCACCACCTTCCCGCAGGAAGGCAGGGAGAGAACTTAGTTACACACCCCGTGAAATATTAATCTGTTTTATCTTCATCCTCTGCAGCATAGATAGCTTGGTTCCTTCTCTTGATTTTTTTAACACCACTGTTCCCATTTTCATCAGCACCAATGCGCTTCAACGGCCTCTCAGTGGGGCTCTTTTCCTCCACCTGCTTGCTCCCACAAGACTTCTCCAGTTCCTCGTTGTTGGAGTCCGTGGCATCATCAGACGACACCGCCATGGAGTCTGGCATGATCCGGATGTCGGAGAAGCTTGTAGAGAACTCAGGAGGGTGATCAGGGGAGGGATCTACAGAACATGTACTCAAGTCTTCATCACCATCTTCTTCATCCAGCATTATTTCATCTGGATTAAAGGATGAGAGGCCAGAATTGTCTGTATTGTATTCACTGGGTTCCTCTGCTGACCCCGTACTGTCCATCTCCTCTTCACATTCACCTCGTCCTGAGCCCTCTTCTTTAGCCTGCTGGATCCTGTCATTGATGTCAGTGAGGCCAAACTGGGCACAGAACTCAGTGGTCTGGGGATTGATGGTATGAACCGGCTCCATGTTTTTTCGGGGCTTGCTGGGATCATAACAAGCAGCTGTCAATGTGAAGTTGCAAGGAATTTTGAGGTCATGGTTCAGACCTTCTAACACTTCTTTAATGGCTTCTTCTGTCACACTGTAATCCCACCTAAAAAAGTGCATAAAGTTTAAACAAGTGCAGTAAGTCAAAAGATACTGCTTGTTCCCACCACAGAGTGCAGCCTTCAAAGATAGATTATAAATTCATCTTACAACAGACAATTTATTCCTCAAAGGCTTTTTCAGGAAGGTTTTCATTTTCTTTTGGTCACTACTGTGACACCCTTTCTCCCCACCAAGGATTAGTGTATTGTGTCAACCCATGCCCATAACCCAGCCTGACTATCAGCCTCATGGTATAGTTTCTGTCCCTCAAATGCTGATATCTAAGTTTGCAACACAAAACTAACGGCCCAGGTAGAGCAGTAAAGAAGTTGTACACTTTAGACTACATCTTTTGTCAACATCCCCTTTTCTTTCCAAGGCTGAAGGATAGCAAGTTCTACAGGCATTACAGGCTGCAGAACAGAAACACAACTTCAATATAACTTTACTTCCAGTCCAGAAAAACAAACTAACCAACCACACTTTCATCTCTATTTTTCAGACAACTTACTTGGCATGGAGGCCATTCTTTTCAGGCATATTCCAGGAGCTCGGGGTCACATTAATCAGACTGTTGGTGGCCTTGAGAACTGCAATCCACTCAGCATCGTACTCCAGTGAGTCGCCTGCATTGGGATCATGCTCCACATCTATTATCTACTTACAAACACACAGAAAACAGATGAAGTCAATTATTTCTCTTGATACCAGAATCTGATTAAAGTGTCAAGTGTTACTTTCACTGTACAGAGTTTTAATGAAAAGTACACTGAGCTAGTGGTCTCAACCAAACAAGTCCTCTCAAGCCAGCCCCCCATAAGGGGCTAACAAAGGACAATCAGTAACAGTAAAAAAGGCATTTCTGAATTTCAGCTCAGAGCAATTAAAAAGCAGAACACAGTCCCTCCCTTACTGCCAGCAACTGGACAGTGATGCAACTTAGAAACAGAATTTGCGTGCTCCTAAATTCATGCTGCCTTCTGTTGGAGGTTAGGATTTTTTCCTTTTTTTTTTTTGTTTCTCTTAGGGAATTTTTCTCCCATTTGTTGCCTAAGAGACCAAAACAACAGATACTTAAGAGAAACAAAAGATGTGGCCAGGATGAGGGGGGGGTGCAGTTTGCTACATCTCTTAGCTGTTGGGTTTTCTCTTGGGAAAGGCAGAGATACTTCTAGATTTTGGCTGGGGGGTGAGAGGCTGGGGTTGGTCCTCGCTCATTCTCAGGATCAGAGGTGAGACAGTTGTGGTCTTAGTGCTGGGCTGCTGCTGTGGAGAGAATTCTCAGCCACCACAGAGTTCCATCCTTTACTGCTTTCTCCTTACTGTGGGTGAGCCTCTGCTGTCAGAGTGGCCGTGGGACCAGGACCTTATCAACACTTGATCTCACTGGGAAGGACCCTCACCATCTACTCGGGTGCCTCAGGGGAAAACTCCTCCTCACTCCAAGGGAGCATCTCCCAGCTGCCTTCAGGAGCCCAAAGCCACTGCACAGCCCCGGCCATTTTCTGCCGCTGCTTTGCGTTTTTTGCTACACTTTAGCCGGAAACCCAGCACCCACCGAGACCCCCCGCTCCTTCTGCCTCTGCCACCACTTGGGCTTAGTGCTACACTCTGTTTGCCACCCTGGGTGTGCTGGCTCTGCCGTTCCAGCCGTGGCTGCGAGGTTCCTGCTGCAGCCATTTCGCCATCCGGAGGGGCCCCGGCCCAGCCGCCCCTGCGGGTTTGCACGGGAAGCCCCGTTTCCCTCTCTCCCGCCATCACCCACAGGCAGAGCGGCACCGAGCCCGCTCCACAGCGCCCCCTGCCGGCGCGGAGGAGTCATTGCTCCGCCCTGCCCGGCCGGGAGCCACCAGCGCCCCTGCTGGCTGTGCCGGGAACTGCACCAAGGGGAAAGTGCCTGCGGCCGAGAGAGGCTGCCACTGGGTCTGGGGCTGGTTGGTGTTAATGCTGCTGTTGTTGTTAGTTTGTCTTGTTTTTTATATATATATATTTATATGGGAAAAGGACTGTTATTCCTTTTGCTATATCTTTGCCTGAAAGCCCCATCATTTCAAAGTTATAACAATCTGGAGGGTAGGGGGTCATAATTTCTATTCCAAGGGAGGTTCCCACCTTCCTTGGCANTATGAGGCTGAGGATAGACTGCCATACAGCACAGGAGACAGCACATTATATATTATAATTTTTTATATATATATGTATATATTATAGAACCAGAGAACCATGGAATATGCTGAGCTGGACAGGATCATCAAGTCCAGCTCCTGGCCCTGCAGAGATACCTCACCCTGTGCCTGGGAGCATTGTCCAAATGCTTCTGGAGCTCTGGAAGCCTTGGGGCCATCACCATTCCCTGGGGAGGCTGCTCAGTGCCCCAGCACTCTCTGGGGGAAGAACCTTTCCCTAATATCCAGCCTGATCCTCCCCTGACATAGCTCCAGCTATTCCCTTGAGTCCTGCCACTGGTCACCAGAGTGCAGAGATCAGTACCTGCCCCTGCTCTTCCCCTCACAAGGAAGTGAGTGCAATGAGTCTCCCAGCAACCTCCTCTGCTCAAGCTGAACAGACCAAGCCACACCTCATATGGCCCCTCCAGACCCTTCATCATCTTCATGGCCTCCTCTGGGCACTCTCCAACAGTTCCATGTCTTTTCTATATTGTGGTACCTGAAACTGCCCACAGGACTCAAGGTGAGGTTGCACATGCTACCAAAAGGCTGCTTTGCAGGTGCCTCAGTTTCTTAAGGAAACTCCACTTTTATCCACAAGCCAAAGCTGCTCCTCTAACTACTAGGTTCACTCTCTCAGCGGCTTTTACAAAGGACATCTCTGGCGCCAGCCGTGTTTGTGCAGTGCTGCCATCTGTCCATCAGGGTATCTCCCCCAGCCTTCACACACAGTGGCATGAGGCCAGTGCTTTTCTCCTGGAAGCCAGTTTCACCATCATGAAGAACAAAGTTAAGGGACCTGCCCAGGAGATCCAGTTCCTGGGGGTAAAATGGCAAGACGGACAGCGTCAGATTCCAGCCAATGTCATCAATAAGATCACAGCAATGTCTCCAACAACCAACAAGAAAGAAACACAAGCATCATATAGTCACCCTAGGACACCTGCAAATGACCTATGAAGTGTTATCTGGCAGACTACGAGCAGAATATAAAATGCAATCTAGCTGCCCCTGAGAAATGATTTATTTCACTGCACCAGCAGATAACATAAGGTGTGAACTCCTGTTTGTGATGCACCAGAAATCAAAGGACATCAAAGTCTGCTCTATCCTGTTCCAATCCATATTCACTGACCAGCCAAGACTAGTGTCTTGCTCTTTCTCAGCACCTCTTTCAAGCTCCGTCACTCATGAGGCTGGTTATATTCTTGGCAGGGATCCTTTGAAGGTGAAATATATAAAGGCAATAGAGGGTAAAGCATTAGGCAAGGGTAGTAGCACAGGTTTTCAACAGCAGCTCTTGACCTCAGCGCCTTCTCATACAGGACAAGAGTCAGTTGTGCTGGGAATATCCTCACCTGACTGCAGCCTGCCAAGGTTGGCAGTTTAAGGGAGTTATCTTTAGGCAACAGAGACAGGACCTGCTAAGGACAGTTTAGCCCACCCAGATGAGAAACTGATTTCTTTCCCACTGACTACAGATACAACTCAGCCTTGACTACGTGAGAGATTTGACTGCATGTCCAAAATGAGGGGTGATGAATACTGATGTATCACATACATCCTCTGATCCTGGTAAGGGCAGCCAGGGACGGATATTTAAAATTATTTTCAGTCACCCAATCCTCAACTGGGCCAAGTTCCCCATTTGTTGAGGGGATGCTAAGGTCATAAGGAATGCAGAGTGGGCAGTAATGAGGGTCATGTTGACACCTCAGCCAGCTGAATAAATGAGATGCTTTCAGTGACAGGGAAGTTATATCTTCTGTGAATCTGGGTGGCAAGAATTGACCATAGATGCCTAGTTGAGAAAGGCAATTTTAGTGTCTTTAGTTTTTCTGTGGTGTTTAGTTTGATCATGTGATGCCCAAGGACTCCTTTGCTGCTTTACTCCTCTTTGCAGAAACATAATTACATTTAGCTAATCTCCGAACATTCAGTAACTATACGTCATATATCAATTATGTCTCCCCATTGGAGCAAGGGAAAATCATATTTGTTTTCACAGAGAAGAAAGTGAAGTACCCCAGCTGTGACTTGCCCACAGGCAGGCAGCAGCTGAGCTCACTCAGGGGAAGTTATTTCCAGCCTCCTGTCCCTGCTCCTGGATCTCTGTGAACTGTGTTTTTTGCTCTCTTTCTGTTCTCTCTTACAGCAAGAGTTTGCAAACTAGCAGGGATATCTTGATTACTATCTTGATGATTCAGCCTAAAGATCTCTAGTTGCTGTTACATGTAGATCCTGTGTTTCAAGGGGTTTTCATTACCCCTACCCTCCTTCTTTAAATGTTTTTATCAGCAGGACGAAAATTTGATTCATCCAAGCCATGCTTCCATGTATTCTGAAGACTCAAGCAATGAAAGGAGAAAATTAATCAGAAAAGAAAGGCAAAAATTCTATTTGTATTTAAAGGAAATGGCCTGTGACAGTGACATCTAGAGCTCAGTATGCTTTGGGAAGACACCTGATGAGTTCCAGATATGACAGGCAAGAGAGATTCCTGACCATGCTAACTTCTGTAGAGGTGTTGCAGATGTAGAACCCAAATGACAGATCCCAAACCACGCCACAAAATGTTGGAAGGACATATGCCAATATTTTTTTCTTCAGCCTGAATGCAAAAGTGTACCTTTGCAGGCAAAACGTGTACTTCCCTTTCTGCCACCTGTCCTTGAACAGTTAATTTAACCATGCAAATAAAAAAACCACTATCATTCCACTACGGTGGGAGCAGGCTTAAGAAAAATGAAATATACTCTCCAAGACTTAACAAAAAAGCGATGCAACATGCAGCTTTAAGGGTGAAAAAACTCCACAGAGTGGCAGAGGGAGAGCTGTCATATCACATGTGCTGTGTATGTAGCTGTGATATGACAGATCTTCTAAACCTGCTGTCATCAAGAAAAATTCGTGACAGACAACAGCCCTGATCTGGGCAGGAAAACAGCCCTTATTTTTTAGGAAGAAGCACTGTGCAGGTAAAAAAAATAAAAATAAAAATAAAAAAATCACATTGATAATCAGGGCTGATATTTGTAACCAACACAGGCTAATCTCAAGATGGAGTATTGCATTTTTCCTACATAATTTTTACAAACCCAGAAATTAGAAGCATCTACTGATTGCTGTATTAATTTAACACCTGATCTAGTTCCATAGGGTTAGTGGACCCTTTCCTTTTTAAATGGGATTTTTTAAAATGTCTACATTCCATCCTATTCAAGAACTTTTACATCCTTCCAAAGAAGTAATCTTTTCAAAAATCGGATCTTTTAAGACACGTGAAGTAGTTTTTGTTTTATCCAAAAATCAACAGACAAGCAACCAAAAAAAAGCCTGGCCCAGCTGGAACACTGTACGAAGAACAGCAGCCAAGAACACAGGACTGTTTTTCCTTTGAGCCTCAGTTATAACTCTCACTGCATCTTTCTCTTGCCAGAAGAAGCCAGCCCCCTTCTTTTGCCTCTCCCTCAGAACTGGAATAAGGCAGCACAAAGCAGGAGGTGTCGTGTCTTCAAAACAGGAGTTAACAACACACTTTATTTAGCCTACTCCTGATGTTCATCCTACAGCTCCTGGCAACCCAGCTTACAAAGGTATTCCACCACAGTCCCTCTGCATTCCGTGACATAGGAACAAGAGAAATCCCTTGCAATCACAACATGGGGCCCAAGAGAACCTTACGAATTTCTTGTTCATAAACCTTGATCCAGCACGAGAGCTGCCCATTGCTAGGGCAGAGAGAAACAGATTTTTTATGGCTGCAGTGCTCTGAGCACTGTACACTTACAACTCTGAAGACAAGAGCTGTACATGGAAACAGGCACTTCGTCACAGCAGAAACAATTGTGTATCTAGTACAAATTGGGAAGTGCAACTCGCCTCTTCCTCGGCTGTAATGCACAGAACTCCCTGCACAGATCTTCACTGGCAGGTGCTGTGACCAGCCTGTGCCCCAGCGCTCTCTAGAGAGTAGCTGCACACAGGTACGTTGCTCTCTGCTCAGGTTTCAAACTCTCCCGTCCCTCATGGCATCTGTGTCCTGCTAGAATAGGCTGCAGGCCAGATTGCATGTCCAGAGTTTCTCACATGATCTGCCAGCAGGGCAGCTGAGGGACGAGGAGGGGACAGGGCTTGCCCAGGGCACAGAGGGACAACGTGTGGGGCTGTGTAGCTGCCTTTGCAGATAGCCTCTGACCTGCCTTTCTTCCTCTCCCACAGGGGAAAACCCAACATACGATAATTTCTGTGCTTGTTTTCCAAAAGACAAAGCAGCTGTCAAACGCATACCCCAAAGTTATTCAGAATTAGGGTTCCACAAGTTCCCTTGATCATACTGCTTCCAGTGCAAAGAGCAAGGACACCATTAACAGTGCCAGGGTCCCATACCAGCCCTGCCACAGAGCTGATGTGGGACATAGATAGTTGTGCCCATTGCCTGGGCCTCAGGTGTCCCCCAACACTCTCCCTGCCTGTGAACTCTCTGACACAGTGAGACCCTGACCTCTGCAGCTGCTTTGGATACTGTCAAAGATAAACACCATATCACCTACTGGGCTCTTACCACCACCACATCACACCAGCACAATGCACCAAAACAACTCTTTAGGACAGAATGGCTGGGATATATCAGAAGATGGAGGATATCAAGTATCCCTACAAATAGCCTACAGCACAGTGTGTGAAGCCAGGTTGGAAAGCCAAATTATTGGTTCCAGCTGGGTGCTGGTCCCAGGCTTGCATCCAGTTGAGCCTGCACAAATTCCTCTGCCCAGTGTCTCCCAGTGCTCCATGAAGAGAAATGAACTCTGGTGACATGCCATAGTAACACTACAGACCCAGGTCAAATCCAGCATAAACGCCTGCTGCCAGTTCCTCCTCAGAAACAGAAGTGCAAGTGAGGCAGAGGAATCTCAATGGCTCTGGGGAATCCAGCTGTCAAGGCTGGCCCTGGGCACATGGTCCTCTGGAGCACAGCCCCAATAGCCTGGAATTAGCCTTGCAGGCAATACAGCTGTGTCTGTGCAGAGCTGCATCTGAGTGGGGCTCCTGAGAACAGCCAGAGCTACCCAAAAGTGGGTCTTGAAGGAGCCAAGCTGGATGTGTGCACCCAGGACACACAATCCACCATTCTTACCAAAAGCCCATAACTGAAAGCAAGCTGCCAGCACACAGCTGTTCTCACTAACTCATGACTCTAGTTTCAGAGATGCTGCCTCTTAGTGGAGATCTCACACAAACACTGATAACCCAAAAGTACATTAGGAAATACACAACTAACATGGTGCACAAGAGATGTATAAGGTGCTCATAAAGTTGGTAGAAATCTGATTTCTAGTGTGGGAAGCTAGTTGTCATCCGAAAAGGGAAGGAATTACTGTAGAACTACTCTGAATAGCAAGGCAGACTGGGTAGCACGGGCATTTCCATTCCGTTTAGCAGGCAATGCCCATGTAGCGCTGACTGTGCCAAGGGCATGGGTCGCCTGCAGCCCCCACTGTTGCCCAGCAAGGCCATACCCAATTATTGGGGCTGTAGGAGACCACGCCACCCTCCCCACCCCAAGTTTCATGATTTATATTTTTAAAAAAAGAGGCTGAGAGGTGGCACCGGAAGGGGAAGTGGCAACGGAAGGGGAAGTGGCACAGAAGGGGAAGTAGCTCATTTAGGCTCCTAAATCAAAATAGGAATAAACAGAACATCTGAAACTCCTGCCCTCAATCTTGGTACTTTCTGGATCCTGAGACCAGAACTCAATTTACATTCTCTGGGTGTAGGCAACTGTTTTGCAATTTTGGATTGAAAAGATTCATGATGTATTGATAAGAAGCTGGCTTCAGAAGAAAAGTTATTCCACATGCTGAGCTTCTCAGTTACATAAAACATGGCTGTGCCACTGAATTGAAGGCATGTGTGTTAAAGAGTCTGCCAATGGCCACAGCTATGGACTGGACACTGAAATCTCCACAGCAGTGGACTGGAGACCAGCACTGTGCTGGCCTGACATCAGTTTAATTCCTTATATTTTTTTTTTCCAGTTGGTGTTAGAATTACTTTGAAAACCAGCAGTTCTCAAGTACATTTTTGTGGGACCAAATAGTACAGAGCTAGCTTACCTGGACAATTAGCTTATTTTCTTTATCAGGCAGAATTCGGTAGGTATAAACACAATTCCGGTACCTGGAACAGACCACAGGTGATATGGTTAGACCATGTCCAGAAGGGAATCTCAGTACGGCATCCCTCCCCATGAGAAAAGACATTAGAAAATCCTGAGACACATAGATTGCTTCATTCACAAGGGTTTAAAACCATTTCTCTTTCTTAGTTTTTTTTCCCTGGAGTCTGTGGACTAACAAACCCCAAGCATTCCTGGTCACTGAAACAGGAACATCTGCTTGCAGATGTCACTGCAGAAAGTGATATCAGCATCAGCTCAGAGGGAGTTATTCCACTCTTCTTCTGGCCGGAAAGAGAGAAAACACCAAGTGGCTCTAGCTGTCAGTAGAGCAGGCATCTCAGGAAGAAATGAAAAAGCAGAAATCCGAAAGGCAAAGGGCCAAAATCAGCAACAAATGAGTAAACTGAAGGGTTAGTGCATTGACTTGTATCGGAAAAAGCAAATAATATATTTCAGCTAAATCACAGTACAACAGCTGATTGCCAGGCATATTTTTATCCACAAATCCTAAACAACAACCTAAATGAAAACCCATCTCACCATCCTGGTGTGGATGCACACTGTACATGTGCATCTGTAGAGCACCCACAACAAATATTTTGTCCCAGCTAAATTCAATTAGATTCTTATTTAAAGGGGGGATGGAGGAGTCCTGTGTTCCGTGGAGGGTCACATCAATGCACGGGAGCCCAAGGGAAGCCTGAACAGCACTGTAAGCTTGACCTTCCTCAGCAGCTGCTGAGCTTTGTGCAGTTCACCCAAATATTGACTAGAAAATATATTTTTTACCTTTCTCACTAAAACAGATTGATCAAATCTTTTAAGTCATCTGCAAAGCACTTAAAAGATACAATATTGCTTTGAGCCAGCAAAAGGTGCTGATTCAGCCCCTTTCTTCTCAAAAGAAAGAACAGAATCCACACTCAGATCTTCCTTGGTTGTAAGAGAAACACTGCACTACCTGTGGAATTATCACAAAATGTGAGCTGAGGTCAGCCCCCCAGCTGGGGAGATCAGGCAAATCAATAAACATCCTAATCTCTCTTAGAGTTGTGAGTCTATTCATCATACACCCTTCAGAATCATTCCACGCAGGACAGAGGAGACTGCTAAGATTTCAGGCAGCCTTATATGAGAAGTCACAAAGAGACATTGGAAATTACAATAAATTCCTCGTAGATCATAGCTGAGTTTTTCCAGGTTGTCTGGAGGATTGGATCATGTATCCACATGAACATATGTCTTTTGGTAGCATCAATGCAAAGGACAGAGAAGAATTCAAGCTATTTCAAGAGCTTATTTCACAGGTGTCTATTTATTCACACATCTGGTACAGAGCTGGAAGTCACAGACATGATCCCCAACTGTAGAGCAGCTACAGCCCTGCTAATTTCACCAATACCAGGGCAAGGAGTGCCAGGTGAAGATATGCCCCAAGAAAGGGTATGAGGTTTGTTTTTATGTGTCAATGCAGCTCTCTTACACCATTTACTCCTGCTGATATGCACATAGGGCTAAACAGAATTACTCCTGCAGCAGAGACAATTTGTGGGTGTGGAGATTATGAAACTGATAAAAAGCAGTCCAATGGCTCTTGTTCACAAGAGGACCCTCATGCAGCCTTCACAGAAAGTGCCCCATCACACAGACCGTACAAGGCTGCTGTCATAATGCTTGCAAACAGGTTTAAGCTGAGGACAAGTAAGATCAGTATAAGAACAATGAAAGAAGGGTGGTTGGGTGAGACAGGACAAGGGAGGAGCACTCCTAGGATCAAAAGCAGGAATCCTCCTTGCCAGTCCCCTAATTTAGTGTGTGTGGATGGAGAAGACTGTCTTACTCCATTTTTACCCTTAGGCTTCCTCTCCTTGGCATCCTGACTGTCAAGTTATGTGGTCCCAGTTATTGCCACATTCTAGGTCCTCCCTAAAAGCTGGGTTGAGTTCAGAATTGCTCAGCCATTGTTCAGGCTGTCCATGTGGAAGGTAAATAAAACATCAGCCTCAGTTTAAACAAGTCTCCAAGTACTTGTCATCTCCCTGTCCTCTCAACCAACCAGAGGAGGTAAGAGTGTGACGAGGTGGGCATTTTCTCCTTCCTCTCCTGCTATATGTTTTTATGCACAGGTGATGATATGCATATTGGGAGTGTCTGGAGCACTAAACAGGGCTGCTGTGCTAGGCCTGGTGCCAAGTGCACCCTGAGAGAAGCCTGGCATTGGAAAGGGCATCTACAGCCAGAGTCCTCTTAGAGGGGTCCCAAAACTGCAGCCGGTCCTTGAGTGTCACCTCTAGAAGCATTGTTAGTCCTGCAGCCATTCATGGATGAACTACCAACAGAAGATCCCCTGCAGGAATTGTACCAGTTCAGGTGAAGGGAACACTAAGCAGGCTCTTTTGGATTCCAGGATTCAGGCATTCCTCTCCAGGTGAATAAAAGAGCCCATTTCTTGTCAATAAACTGACAGATCAAATGATTTAGGCACAGAGGAAGGAGGAGGAAAAGAGCCTTTTTTCTTGCCTTTTATGGGGCAGTGTGACCAGAGCAGGGGACAGTTGAGCAGGGGGAGGAGCATTTCCCAGCCTTTCACTCTCTAAATGCTGCTGCTCTAAGTTTCAGAAAAGGAGGCGAGGCACTCTTAAAAGGCTCTCCAAATACACCTCCCCTACTTGTCTATATTTATACAAACCCTGTTTTTCTAAAGCAGCTCTTCAATGAAATCATTATTTCATTCTATGATATTATAATAATAAATGCTTTTGCTGGATCTTGATTGATCTGCCCAAAAAATACTAGAGCTTTGTAGAATATGGCATTTCTTTTTCAGAGCAAATTTCATGGTTTTTTGTTTTTCATATGTATACAGAGTTGACACCTTCTCCTTTTCAACATAATTCTCTTTTGTGGAAACAATTTGCAGTCAGCCTTTCAATTCCCCACTCTCCCATTCTTTGCCTCCAGCCTCTCTGTTTTTTTAAACAGAAGTAACTGAAGAGCTCAAACTTCAAGCACCTCCCAGTCAATAGCACAGCTGAAACTGATACATCTCTGAGGAAGTTTTCAGCTTCAGCAAAGGTGCCCATTTTGTGGAGATGACATTCAGAGGGACTTATTCACCACCTCTCCACAAACTGCAAACCAGCATAAGCTGAAAGCTTGTCAGATGGTTTGACAGCAGTCTGTGTGATGTCTCCCAGACTGTAATTAATGCCAGCCCTTCGCACCTCTGATCCAGCTGCTCTGGGCTGGCAAGGCTGGATGCTCCCCAGCCTTGCCAATTCTTTAATCAAGTCGTTCATATTAGCTACCTCAGAATGGATTTAAGAATATAACCTTTGGCTCCCAGCTCAGAAAATCATGGTCATTATATTGTTTCTGTTTCCTGATCCCATGTCTCTCAAGTCACAAAAGGCTTTTCAAAGCCGGGTGCATAAACATTTACAATGGAAAAACTTATGCAAATGTATGTTAGTAGGCATTTTTGCAGCACCTTCCGTTTCTATAATCCCCATCATCACTTGGTGAAAATATTTTGTGTACATACTGGTTACAAGTCAAATCAAAGGGGTAATACTAAAATCACGCAATGGAAGCAACAGTCTGTTCTAGTAAACTTGCTCCCTGACTGACCACTCGGGCCCTCAGACCCTGTTACAGGATTTTCTCTCCTCCCTCCTGCTGCTACTGCCTATTCATCTGCTCTTCTTTCACTGCTCCCTCCAGAAAAACAAAACTCTTCCCTGCGTTGTTACAAGCACCTTAACAGGCAGGCACCGAGGCTCTCTGCACCCTGGGAAGACGCCCACTCCCCCGGCCACCACTCCCCGGCACTCCAACACCTACGCCCACGGGGCAGTTACCTAGCCCCACGCTGCTGTCACCAGAATCTGACCTCAGAGACAAGCAGTTAGCCCAGAGTTATAAACAGCAGCACCACCTTCACCACTACAAAAAATATACTTTCAGTCAGAAAATTAGAAACCTACTTGTAATGTAATGTGGGGTAAAGATGAAATTAGTTTCATTGTTCTGCTGCAAAATGGCAGCAAAGAGGATCTGATAGAGTCCCACAAAGGCTCTCTTGATCTCTCCTAAGCAAGGATCAACTGTCTTATCTCTCTAAGACAAAGTCAAATGTCTCAGATTTTACCTATTGACTTCAGTCTCCTCTCACCCCTGCTCTCCTGCTTCCAGGAAAAAAAATACCCCTCACAAACCCAGGGCAGGAGGCCTTGCTCTCTGGTCCCTGACCTAACTCAGAGTGCGGGATCAGGGCTGCCAGCACTTCTGTCCCTATTTCCCACATGAAACGTTTACCCCACTAGCCACATTAATGATGCAGGTGGAATCACTGCTGTGCCGGGTATACTATGCACAGCTCCAGGAATTATTTCTAGCCTTTTGCTGAATGCAACACAGTACAAGCAGGGAGCTCAACCATACACTGAACCAAGGCAAGTAAAGTGCCTGGGAGGTCCCAGGCTTGGGACTGGGGTCACTAAAGATAAATACCTGACCCAAGTTAAGACACTCCAGAAGTTCAAGAGGTTGCTTTCTCTCAGAGCACAGCAGCAGTGCCTTTGACCATTCTCTCCTTTTGAATCAGGGGCAAGAGCAGCGTGAGCAGTGCAGCAGTATATAACTATGGGTTTATTCAAGACTGGCTCCTAACCCTTCCCCAGCCCATGGCCCAGTCTGGTGAAACCAGCCGTGCTCTGATGAGTGCTGCACACTCCCAGTGAGTACAGCATCTGTTTGCCTCTGTGCTGGGGAGGAGGCAGGGGCGACCCCTGCCCAGCAGGGACAGCAGTGTGGGCTGAGGGCGCGGTGAACGCTGTACTTACAGCACGCAGAGTGCATATGCCGAAGCAATTGACTCACTGGCCCGCACAAGGAAGCTGCCGTCCTTGCCTACTTTGGAGAGCAGGTCTTCAGCTCTGGAGCGAGTGATGTTGCCGTGGTACCAGCACTGATCCATCGCTGGAGCTAGAGGAAACCTGAATGCCAACACAGGAGCTGCCAGAGCTGCCTGTGTGTCTGTGTTACGATCAGGCAGCTTCAGCTCACCAGCTTCCTGTTTCAATAGCACAGAGAGGGAAAGGAAACTCAGCTACGGACAACTTCCTCAACTCACATAGCTCAGAGAGCCAGTGTGACATATCCCTGCAGCCCCCATTCTCCCTCTTCATGCTGCTGCTGCTGAAGTGACTAGCAAGCCCATGTTCCCTGCCTTTCCCTCCCGCTTTGTGCCCAAAAGTCCCAGCTGGTGATCTCTTTTGCTCCCTCAGAGATTCAGTCCCCCAGGCTTTGGTGGCCTGCCGTCCAATTTATGATCTCCTGCCAGATCCTTTGAGTTTTCATCTTTTTCCTGTCTGTCCTACCCACTACAGGTCTCTATGGGTAATAAACAAACCTCTGATCAGAAACAAACTGTCCATTAGGATACATAGCACTGACTGCCCCATTCCTGCCTTAACTAGTCCTCATATCTTACTAGGTCTGAAGAGGGGGCTTCAAAGAATTGAAAAAAATAAAATTACTATTGCATGTCTCCATGCATAGAAGCAGACTGAAAGGCTGATTTGTGCTGGGGATTTTTGACCAAAGCTCCCTGTCAGCTACTGTGAGATGGATCAAAGATCTTTCCTACTATAAATCCCCAAAGGTGGGATAGAGCAAAGCCACGTCTGGCAACCTGCGTCAGAGAGGGAGAACTTGAGCTTTCACTTCCCTTTTCTTTGTCTGTTCATCTGTCCCTCAGCTTTGCTGTGTGGCATGCTTACTGCTGCATCCCCAAGACATATTTGCAGTAATGCCAGGACATTCCTACAGGGGCACTGCCTGCATGACAATTTTGGTTGTCTATCCTGTACCTCCAACCACTCTGCCCTCTGCACATCCACATTTGAGCTATACCTGAAAGCAGCAGCTGAGCTGGGACTCAAAGTCCAGAGACAGAGGAAAGGTGCAAACCCTGCTAGCTCTATGCAACTGTTGGTTCCCAGAGCCAGGAGAAGTGCTGGAACCGCAGTACCTGGACCATGCATGAAGTGCTGTGCTGTACACTGCATGGACAGCAAGGCAGAGAGAACAGACTGCCTCTGCACAGGGGGAGGCTAGAATGTGTGGGTGTGGAGAGGGAGAGTGAACCAGCACAATCCAGCACCCATCTCTGTAAGCCTGCTTGTTGCTTTCAGTTAGACAGAGGCTTGGTCTGCAGTGTCCAGCTTAACCTCTGCACTGAGATGAAACTGCAGGCAGCAGCAGCCCAAAGCTGTGTGGCCAGAACAGGGCCCTGCTAGATGAGCAGAACTGCACCGTGCATGGCTTCCTGTCCATGCTGAGCAAGCACTGTCTGCACACCAAAATTAGCTCAGCTGAACCTGGCCCTCAACTCCACCAACATCCACACCGGCCTTTAGCAGACAAAATCCTACAGATTCAGGTGCCTAAATGGAGTCAGACACTGAATGCCATGAAGTGCCTCTGTCAGTGGACTATAGCTGTAAGCTACAGAGTGGTTACAAACTCTATTCTCCCAACCAAAATGAGAATCTGCATGTGGCAAAGACACAATGCAGCTGCTCTGACAGCCCTGCCTGGCCAGTACACTGCTAACCTCACCTGCACCAAGCCCTTGTGATTTCTGGTACCTCCAGTGGCTTCTCTGGAGCACAGCTGCAGCAGGAAGCAGAACAGCTCTGAATGACAACCACTGCTTGACCTCACAGTGCTCTCCATGCAACAGACATGTATCTGGAGGCAGAGTGGACAGAGCTGCTCACAGCATGAGTTTTGATAGAATGAAACTGTTTGGAGAGATTCTCCTGATCTTCTGCAAACTAACACCAGGTAACAGATACAAGCTCTCATTAGACATCTGAGACTAATTAGCTGCGTACTTAGCTCCTATCCACCCCACCACCAACATAGATTTTTAGCAAGCTGCTGCTATTTCCTTCAAATCCCATGCCCAGGCACACACTACTTCTTGACTTGGAGGCAAAAACAACGGGAAGGGATCCATGTACAAATGATGATTGTGGCAATTAAATGTGCAGGCTGGTTTCTGTGAATATTTCTTGGTCCTCAAAAGAAAGCACAGTACAGCTCCAGCTGCTCAAAAGGTGAATCCCAATCCCCTAATATAAACAGCTCTGTGGTCCCTAATGGCTTGTTAGCTTGGAATAATATCTTATCTCCAAGACACTACAATAGACACTTTCTCTAAACTTGTTTTGCTATAGATGTCCAGGTAGTACTGTACCAAATGGCTGTCCACGCACCAGCTTCTCCAGAACCAGTTAAAAAATACTGTCNGAAAGTATTCCATAGTACCTGATGAGGAGGTTAAGCCCATAGGGCAGCAGTTAGCTTTGCTCAAGTCTAAATATACCAGTCCCTAATTAGGCATCAGTGACAGGCTGTTGGCCACAAAGGTTATTTAGACTCTGGCCTACATCTAAAGAGCATGAGTAATACTCAAAAAGTACTGGCTACCTGAGCCACCCTGCTACTCCAGCCCAGCACGTTGTTGACCTGCTGCTTGGGAAAGGCTTGACGAGTTACAGGCGTATCTGTGAAGGTCACGAGATGCTTTCCCTTCCTTGGTATCTGCAGCATCCAGGTGCTCTGAAAAAAATCTCCATGGTGAGGAAAGTCAGGGCCTCTTTTCCCACCACACATGAAAGCTGTCAGTAGTAAAAGGCAAGGGTAGGAGCACTGTGCAAGCAGACTCACAGACCTGAGCAGTGACACTGCAAAGGATCCTATGGGACTTGCTAGTGTTCACCAAAGGGGATATGTTCTGAGAGACCTCTGAAAAGCAGGTGTTTTTCTTCACCAAGAGGAAGAACAAACACATTTTCCTTGCAGTCATTGAACATGTGCACACATGCAGAATACAACACACAAGAAACAAGCACAGACTGATTCGTATGCAGAATTTTGTCCACAGGCATGGGTAACGCTTTCCTAGCTGCATCTGCTCTGATGTGTCTCGCCTAGTAGCCATGTTTCTGGTCAGTCTCTTGTCTAGTCATTGCATAATGCCTCCTTTCAAAACACACTGTTATAGTAGTAGAATAGCATCTCTCTCACCAAAACTAGAGCTGTTTCCTTCAGAAATCTCCTGAAAAACTGTCTATGTTGGAATGCTTTCCAGCTTGAGTGTTTTGTGCTACTCTGGCCTTGGTCAGTTCTCCTTCCTCTGACACTGGTGCTTTTTTGCTGAAAGTGGGGCAATGTTATTTGTTTGACATAGTGCCTCATATGCCAATAATACTCTGTAATAACAAGACATGGGGTTGTCAACAATAAGAGTAGTTGCTATGTAGATCATAGCTTGGCACTTGTGTTTGAAAGACCAGCAAACACTTCCCCTCCTGACTCTAAATTGGGAGCTCCCTCTGCAGACCTGTCCTGATCCTGCAGTTCCCGTATAGGCAAAATGCCATTTTTGCCACTTGCTCTGTCCCCCAGCATGGAAGGGTCTTGGTGTCCTCAATGACTCCTACTCCTCTCCCAGGGAGAGGGAGCAGACAGAGCACACAAGGTTTTCTTACACATGGGAAACTGCACCTTCTCAATGCAGTGTAAGCAAAAGGGCGAGTAAGCAAGGAAACACAGCATGGGAAGTAAGGAGAAGGTTAAGTTAGACAGAAGCCCCTGGGGTGCCTGGGAACTCAGCAAGGCAACTCCAAACACACTGAGGAAGCTGGCATGGAATATCCTAAGAGCGAGGCATCACACAGCCTTGCTGAAATAAGGAGACAGCCTTGGAAATTACAGGTGCCCACCTTCCTACGCTGGCTGCAAGAAGCAGTGCTCCTTACCAGAGCCAAAGCAGTTTCCTGAAGAAGATGACAGCAGACATAGGATAGTAAGCCCAGTGTCCTCTCTAGAAGTTTGTCCACAACTTACTAAATACCACTTGGCATACTCCTGCTGCCATCTGTTCCTTTGCAGTCCCTGTGCTGTCAGCACACATGTCCCTCATGAGACCTCAAGGTGAGTAGCCCTATACAAAGGTCACACTTGTTTTGGGCTCGTGATGTGTAAAAAGGCACCCAAAGAGAAAGGCAAAAAAGGGAGCACAGGCAATAGAAAACCAAAACATGTTAAGTTGTGGTATGTTTAATGGACTTCAGAATCTACAGACACAAGAAGCCAGCACATAACTATGGGTGCAGGAGGACTAAAAAACCCCCTTTTGCTGAGGGATGAAAAATGACAGTAAAAAGCATCAGCAAAGATGGTTTTCAGAGGTATGCTGTTGAAAAGACTTGAGACTTAGTGTTCTGAGGGAAAGGCTTGCTTCAAGGTAAACATGATGAAAATAATCTCTTCACATTGTCTGCGGGTCCCATATTCAAAGAGGCAGGAGAACAGAGGTGAGCCATCAGGCCCAACACCCATGTACTGCAGATCCGAATAAGCACACAAGCCCTTGAAGAGTATGCTGGGTTTTGTCCATTGTGCTGGATTTAAAGGGCTTTTGTTGAGGTAAATTCCTAAATCTTTTCGACCCTTTGGGTCTGTAGGATGAGCGTAGAGTAACCAGCTATCTTGACATGTGGCATCTGGGGGAGGTGGAAAGGCAGTAACACTTCCATGGCATCCAGAGGGAGGTTCTACTAGCATTTCAACCCGCTGGCCTCCCTTGAAGTCCAGCCCGTGGTTGTAGCTGACAGCCTGGATCCTGGCTCCTCTGTTGCTCCTTGCATTGCAGTAAAGGACCTTTCTGCCACAGGTATGCACCTCTGCTACCTGGCACTCCACCGCGCTCTCCTCCGCAACGAAGTTCCCCTTCTCCCATGTTTTCCCATGGTCAGAGCTGATGAAGCAGAAGGCATGAGGGGTGGGGTGTTGCTTGGGGTCCAAGATACGATAGGCATAGGCAGGAATCACAAGGCTTCGGGCCTCATTGAGCAATTGTAAACCATGACCCGGCCCCACTGCAAACGTGGCCCAGTTCTTGTACTCATTCCTAATGGTCCTGTCGGTGACATCCTGGGCAGTGCTCCAGGTGAGTCCTTGGTCCATGCTAGTGACATAGCAGAGACGTACGAGGTTGATCTTTGTCGTCAGCTGATGCTGCTCAGAGATCTTTCCTGGGACAGCTATGAAGAACAAGATGAGTTTCCCTGAGACCTCATCATATACCGGGCAGGGGTTCATAGATCGGTGGCCTTCCAGCTGTGCACTGACAAGAGTCTCCATCCTTTTCCACTGCCAGGGCCCATGGGAAGGGAGACAAGAATGGAACACATTGTTACAAAGAGACCCACTTTATAGTGCAAGGATGTCTGGATAAAAGCTCAGAAGAGCATGGGAAGAACATAAACAAGATAATGGATAGAGCAAGAAATGGGAAGACAATCTGGCATCGCAAAGGCAAGTGAAAATTATTTAGATGGCACAAAGCATGTACACTCCACCAAGCTTGTGGGTTATGTCCTTTTCAATTACTACTCCTTGAGGAACTGATAGCTCCGTATCTCAATGCAGCTGGTGGCTGATGACACCCTTAAAAAAGCTACCACAGCTGAATTTTCAGAAATCCTCATATAAATATATATGTATGTATGTATGTGTGTGTATATATATATATATATATATATATATATGTGGCACAGAGGCATGCCCAGTGGTCAAAGTGTGCTAGCACAGACACTGTGCTGTGTCAATGTTTTTTAGGAAGTCACAGAGAAACCCAAGCCCTTTTCAAGCATCCTGGATGATGACAAACGCCTTTTCATTCAGGCTCCTGTTCCTCCACTTTGATGTGAATGGGCAACCCAGCCTACACTGAGGCACCTTGCTAGGGCTGATTGCGTGGCTCTGGTGTGGAGATTTGGACCCTGAGCTGTCTGACTCAGAAAATAGGTCGCAGAGCTGGTATAACTACCCAGCAAGCCCTGTTTTCTTCAAATGAATAACACATAACAAAATCATGTTTCTAACACTAGCCTTGCAATTAGAAAACTATGACTACATAGTGTTATTGGCTTGGTAAGCAAAGCAGTAGTTTCCAGTAAGATTATATTAATTAGCTTTTCTGCCCTGATTTTGCTGATTAGCCTTTTTGTTCATATCTTATCTTTTTCTATCCAACTAATATTAACTTTTATTGAAAATCTAATATTTCCATTTTAAGAAACTCTAGCATGTGAACACAAATTACTAAGTTTATGAGCAACTGAACCCCACTAACTGAATTACAGGGAGTTACACAAGGTGTTACCTGAATGGTATGACACTGCAGGTGGGCTCAGAGGCTGCTTCTGCTAGGCAGACTCCAGCTCATAAGAGCCTATAATCTAAGACAACCAACAAAGGTTTGGAATAGAAAAATATGATTACTTTTTTTCTCCCCATTAATGCCTTTGCATATGCAAAAAATTATTATAAATAGAGTTTCCACCACCCCCAGCTACCCAGCAGCATAACTGTTAATAATAACTGGTAGGTTAGTAAGATAGCAAATTCACTGGCACCAGCAAACCAGACACTTTTTTTGGATGGGGAGACTATCTATTCACAATTATTTATTAAACCAGAAATTAGTCCTAAAATTAAGAATTTAAAAAAAAAAAGTCCCTTATCGCTAATTTACTCCTCCCCATCGTTGTGGCATTTCTTCCTCTTCCTTGAGGCATTTCTGCCTCTCAACCACATTTTTCCTGCTACAACAGGACTTTTCTCCTATCTCTGTATCTGCATCCCCAGCTCTGCAATCATGGGTCAGAGCCACTCCTAGAATATCTACCCTGTTTTAGTCCCCGCAACAGCTGCCTATAGGGTTGAATCTCAGCAGTTATAACAAGACATGCAGTATTTATAGCCAGATTTGTCTCCTGTACCTGGGGAGGAGAAGCTGCCCTGTCAGCTACAGCAAGAGGGCAAATACAGTCTACTGACTGGGGGCAGGTGAGCAGAGCAGGGGGCAGTGTCCCCCGCTTCCTCCCTGCGCTGGTACCTGAACATGCTGCGTGGCTGGGTCATACACGCCCCTGCGCATGGCTATCAGCTTGGCGTGTTCATCCACCAGGTCCTCTCGCTCCTCAGCAAAGGCCAGGATTATGCTGAACCGCGGCAGGTAGAGCAGGGCTGGGATTCGATAGCTCCAGCTGCCGTTCTGGAATAATGTTTCTTGCTCCAAGACAGGGAATGCAGCCATTGTGCTAGAGGGAAAAGAACAAAGCACACTGCATTTTGACCCAGTGAAGTGTAATGGGGCAGATTCCACTGCTTTTTGCCATCTCTGCTCAGTGGGACCTGTTCTGCATTGAAACATACCTTCTGCTACTTTCAGCTTCGTCTTTTCCTTCTGCTTTTCCAAAGAGAATCTGTGCATAGCATAGTAGCTGGAACTCAGGCAAAACTTACCCTAGGAACAGCCTGGTTGGTCTGACTGGAGTGTTGCAAGGTAAATACACCAAATGCAGTTAATGAAAAAGCTGTGCTTTGTTCTGTCTTTCTAATTAAATGCACAGGCTGGGTGGTTTGGTTTTTTTATTTATTTTTGTTTTGTTTTGTTTTGGTGTGGGTTTTTTTTGTTGTTTGGTTTTTGGGTTTTTTTGATTCTTTTTGGGGTTTTTTTGGTTGTTGTTGTTGTTGGGTTTTTTTGTTTGTTTACTCTGTAATTCAGAAGACTGTAGATAATAAGACATTGTAGTGCTTTCCCTCAGAAGACCATTAATTTCTCTGTTGATGTTGTATCCAAAACTTGGCACAGAACTTCTGCTTTGCCAAATATGAGCTTAAAATCCCGTATAAATGACACACTGAGGCAATCCCTGGTCCCAGGTGTGCTCCAGTTTGAGGGTGGCAAGCACTGAGCATGAATAAGGAATGCAAAAGGACACCCCTCTTTCCATGAGATCAAAGAACAGTCTGAATGGTGTCACATCACTTGGGATGGAACTTCTGACCAGGCAGAAACCTTATCCTCTTTACAATAATTTAAAAGCAATGTTATGAAGGAAAGCAAACACAAGGGACAATTTAAGGAAGCTGCCTCTGTGTAACTGGTCTGTGCTATGCCCCCACATATCCTCTCTTCCCCTCCTCAGACCTACTTGGCCCTCTGTCCTCTTGCACCAGCAAGCTAACTCACCCCAGTAAAAAAGCCAGTAGATTGAGGGAATTGCGTCTCAGCAGATGCAGAAAAAATAAGAAAGAAAAAAAATATAAAAGGAAAAAAAATTCTCATGTGATGCACTAGAAACTGAAGGCTTGGATATTCCCTGCTCAGCAGAGAAGGCGGGGAAGAAAAAAAGAAAAATAAATATTAAAAAATCAAGCCTTAGATCTCTGACGCATTGAGTGGGTAGGATGGCAGGAAGAAGATGACAATACACTATGAGTAAGAAATTCAAATGCCTCCTACCTCACTGAGGCAAGACTTGCTGCCCTCTTTTTGAGGATTCTCCTATTTACCTAAATCTTAGAAAGTGCTATAGCAGCTACTGGACACAGATGAGCTCCTGATGTTCTTGAAGGCTGTCTTGATAATTCAGGACCAGATATGGATGCAGCTTCAGAGTGCTTGGACCTACCTGGAGAATAGTTTGCAGTCTTTCATCTTTAAGAAGATTATATTAGCCGGCCTAACATAGACTTGGTCAATATTTTTTTTTTAACAGTGTTTATTTCTGAGTTTGGAAAACACAGATAAACTGAGTTTATCCTCCAGACAAGTCTGAAGCACAAGGCTAGCTGGCTTCCAGGACCATACATTCCACTCTATCCAGATCCATAGCTAGGCAGCCAGTGTTCAAATATTCCTTGCTTTCACCTTCCAGATTCAATAAATATCAGTGAGATTTTTGAACTCACAGCACTGCTCAGAAGGGTCGGAACTGCACTGCTCTAGCTAAAGCGACCTGATCCACAGCAAGATGTAGCTCCACTGCCACTCTGATCCAAAGGCATTGGAGAGGGAAGTCTATCTCCCAGCAGCAGGTGCTCCCTCCTTACTATCACAGAAGATACAGCAGAGCAAGGAAAGGCAGCACCACTGCTACTATACAGAGTGTTACCAGAACTGGACCACAGCTATCCATGCAATAACATGAAGGAAATAGGAAGACTTTCCTAGAACAAATAACTGTGCTGTTCGCTACTTACCAGCATGGATCTGGCTATTTATGGCTCCTGAAACAGAAACTCACCAGTGTGTGCTTCCAGGCTATTTAAAGGGAGATTATTTAAAGGGAGATTAGTCAGCCTGTCTAGTGCAGCATAGGTTCCCCAGCACTCCTTCTCATGATGCCATCTTGATCTTGCAGTCCTGCTTCAGAGCAGGGCAACAGGGAAGGAAAAGAAAGGGGGGAAAAAAAATAAAGGAGAAGAAAGGTAAGGGAGGGAGAGAGAGAGAGAGATCTGGTCTGGCCTGTGACGCCCTTGATGGAAAGCCAAGAGGCCAGTGCCATGGGAGGCCATGCTGCAGCCTGCTGCACACGAGTCCCTCCCGTGTGAGCCTGTCACCTGCACACAGCTCTGCCCACACTCTCAGCCCCTCTGTGACACGCTCACTGTGAGTGTCACAACATCTTCCACTTAGTGCCAAATGGGGATTGAGGAAATAGCTGAACTGGGAATAGCTCCATAGAAACAAGCCCGAGGTTCCTGGACACAGCAACTATCATCAAGGAAAGTACTAGAATCAAGTGACATTTCCATCTATCCAGAGACTAAACAGACATACGTGTGAGTGTGTGTGTGCATGTACACTTGTACATACCCTCCCTATACACAGTGTGGGTATTATGGCTGTATGCATAGCATAGCATAGATGCTATGAATCCATCTGCAGAGAAACTTTTCTATCCTTTTTTAAACGCACAAAGTCAGTATTCAGCTTTTTATACATTCTCTCTTGTGCATTCTCATGCAGAGACTGAGTCATAACAGTTTGAGTTTCACACAGAAACAAAAATGTAGGATCTTTAAATAAGCTTAAAGTTCATAATATATATATATTAAAAGAAAGAAAATAGTGCTGCTTTAGTTACTTGTCCAGTCAACTGAAAGGAATTGATTTTTCTTTTGACCCCAACCTGTATTCAAAGGCATGTCCACTAACTAGACCCTTCTGAATAAAAAAGAAGTAAAATTGGCAAATATTGACTGGACAGCCATATAAAGAGTGTTCTAATGCTCATACTCCAGGACTGCAGGAATTCAAATCACACATGCTAGTCCTTCCAAGGCTCCATTGCCAGGGGATGCATGTGTTCACGATGCTACTCCATCCCTAAACCCTACTGAAATAGCACTGGCTGGCCTGCAAGGAAGAAAACAGTGTTGCAGCCAGCATACCCCAAGGACACGGGCAAGACAAAGTTCACAGCAATATCTTTTGAAATAGTAAGAGCTATATTGGAAAAAAAAAAAATATATAAGCTTCTGGGAATACAAACGCCTGAAACAGAAGCAAGAGACTGGAGAGCTGTACACACGAAGACAAAAATTGCTCAGACCTTTATCAACTCAACAACCCTGGAGAGAAGAGTTAGCTGTACTTTTGTGAACTATAGGAGTAAGAAAGGGGAACTGGATGTAGCAATTTTTTTCCTAAGACAAAAGAACATAGCTGTTCACCTCTTTCTGGATGACACAGGTGCTAGTGAGGAGAAGGGAAATTTATCATGTAGCCATTAAGCCAATATCCCCTACTGTGTTTCGGTGTACTGAAGTCTTTAATTTATTTTCCAGGCTTTTCCTTGCAAAGTGTCTTGTTCAGGGAGCCTGATGTTTACCTGCAATTCCTCTCCAAAGCACAAGGGAAGCTGCTGCACTGAGATCCAGTATCTCACCTCTGGGCAGCACTGGGCAGATAGGGAAAGATGAGCACACTGGAAACACTAAGAGAAGGGGGAGTTAAACTAGAGGAAGCCATTACTCACCATTTGCAAGTTACACAGCTGTAATGATTTCCAAAGCAGAGACTGTTTCCAGCACACCAAAAGAGTCAAAATAAATAACGGTTGTCAACAAGTGAATCTATGGTGGATTTAATGCCTGGAAGGAGCCCAAGTGGCAGTAAGGAAAAGGTGCTGGCAGACACCAGAAGAGGGTACTTGTTCCTTCCACTTCTGCCCTTCAAGGCAGCTCACATGGATTTGGAGCAGGATGAGCCACTACAGGTTTATTTGCTTTAATCCTCTCCAAGAAAAGTGAATAAAAAGCATAACATTTCCACTGGCCTTAGCTTCTGTAAAAACCTGTTCTGAACATGATCAGAACCAAGCTGGAATGACAGCATGTCTTTAAAACAAACCAAACCAACAGAAATGAAGTAATATGCTGAACTCGATCCATTGGTCCCTGTCAGAGAGCTCTACACACTGTGTAGCAGGTAACTTGTTCTTGAATGATTTCAGATAGGTCCTAAAGAAGTATTCTCCCATTAAGGGAGAGTCTGGAGGAAAAAACACTGTCAAAAAACCCAGAGAAAGTAAAGTGCAAAACTCAGCTAAAATTCTGCTTTCAAGGCAAGCACAAGAACCTAGGACTGGTTGTTCTCTACTCAACATCAGACCCAGACTTACAGTGTTTTCCAAACATATAAAGTCAACCAAGCATTATGCCAAAACACACTCCTTGTCTCACTTAAAGGGAAATAAGACATTTCCATCGAGTTATTGCATAGAGGGGTCCCAGAAGTAGTCACATTCCAGTTGTATAGGGCTAGGAAACAGAAGACCCAGTTTTCTTCTAGAATAATTGCTACATAGTGCACTCCTGTGTGGAAGTTTTCCTCCCTCCTAAGCAGCATGACTCTGCCTATTTCTGCCAAAGCCCAGCATCAGAGTGCTACATCTCCAGCCTGCTTATGCCCTTAGACCAGACTTTACACTAAATCTAGGCTATGGAATTTCTTAACAAGCCAGACAACACACATTTATTTAAGCCTAACCCTCAATGTAAAGTCAGAAAGGTGTTATCAGCAGAAACTGTCAAACAATAAACCTTGAGCAAACTAAAACATTCAGAATTCAAAACTGAAGAAGACACAAAACTGGAATTACTTTAATCCAGCAGCCAGTTGAACTAAACTTTTTAACTACACTAGAAACAGAAAGTTTCTTTTGTGGTAAAAACTTCATATACCACATTTACAAGGGGATTTTTCATCTCCCCAGCACATGCTTTCCTAAACAATCAGGATCTGCTTTCAAACTGTTGTGGCTCAGCTTGGCAGTAGCTCCTGTGCCTTAAAGTGGAGGTTTTCTTAGCAGGGGAGAAGAACTGCATGAAGCAGCAGTATTTTTCTTAAAATATATTTGGTGGAGGAATAGAAAAACTGCATTTCTACTTGAACCTACAAAATGTTGTATTTACCTTTTTAGTTCCTAGCAATGTCCAGAGTTATGAAAAGACTAAAAGAAAAAGAAGAAAAATAAATACCTTTTTTACTCTGTGTCTTCTGGAAGTCATGTCAAAAGGGAAAAAAAAAGAACTAAAAAACACTCCTATTGGATTAGACAAAAGGGAGGCTCACTACACTTACCAACTAATCTCCAACCTGCAAAATTATTTATGTTTGCAGCAATGCCAGCTGTCTTGGATCCCCAGGAAAAGCTATGAACTGGCATCTAAACACAAGCTTACATTTAAATAGCAAACCTGTTTTGCATATAAGGGGGGTGGTTCCATGTGAGCCAGACAAACAGTAGGGAAAGACTTTTACATTATTATAGTAATTAAGCAGCATATTTCTACCTGCATGGGTTGGCACACTGTGGCACAGCTGTTGGTTCTATGCAGTTCAGCATGCTGTCTTGTTTCTTGGTCCTCTACTCTCCTGGTGCTAAGGAAGGCAAAGTTCCTCTGGTTGCAGCATGCCAACTCCCAGTGCTTTCTCTGAGTACTGAGCTCTGGGGAAGTTTGCCTGAAGAACCTACAAAATCATTATAACTGACCGGTGATGGTGCTGTGATAATCTAACATTCTGCCTCCACACACCTCCACTCCATCAACATGTTCTTTCTGGATAAGAAATGGGTTAACAAAGGAGCACCCAGGCAGGAATGCAGGAATGACGTGCTGATGCATTCAGGTGCAGCTCCCTGAGCCTCTGTGGAAGTGTTCTGAGGCAAAATTATCCTAGCAGCTGCAGGCAAGGAGCTACTGAGGGAGAACCAAGCAAGGAAACAGGGAGGAGAGTACGAGCCTAAGGTCACAGCTGAGGAAGAAAGAGACAGCAGCACCCCTTCTCCCAGCTGTGCCTTGGCTGGCTGAGAGGCAGGACCTGCGGCTGCTGCAAGTACCCAAGTAAATAATTTCACAACTGCATTGTGCTACTGCTGTCAGAGGTGACAACAGTATCCGATTTCCTATCCCATTTCTTGCTGCATCCCTTGCTTTCCCCTCTTCTCTATTGAGTTTCTCTTGCTGACATTAACACTTCTGGTGTTTGAAGTGATCTGAAAGATTGAGAATAACAACCCTATGAACAGATCTTGCTAGTACTGGAAAAAGAGTAAGAAAAGTCTCCTCATGTGGTGGCAGTTGTGATGATATGTGCAAGCCAAATAGGAAGCTGCAAAGATGTGGATTTACAACGAATCAGCTGATCAACCAAACTAAGGTAATGCTTCTATATTATTCTGTTTCTCTTGAGCAACCCTGTATCCTTTTCTGTGCCAGCAGGAATGCTCATCTTACCTTGGCAAGTCATCAGAGGATATCAGACTGGTGGAAAATTAATTCAGGGGGGAAAAAAAAAGCGAACAGTTTCTGCTGGGTCATTGTCCTGGACTGCGTCAGCAAGAGTCCATCAAGCAGTAGAATCTGCAGCTGGAGCAGGAGCATGAAGCTGCTGACAGGAGGAGCAAACTCACCACCCAGACTAGCACTTACTGGATCTAATTAGCTGCATCGTAAAACCACACCCCATGTTTACAAACCTTGCCTAACTGGGTAAGTAAAGTATGGCGTTAATTAGGGCACACAAGAGAAGACCAAAGGCATTTGTATCTCACTGCATTACCTGGAATCAAAGAAGAGTGTTAGGAAAAGTCCCTCCAGAGACAATGTCATTGATATCCACCAGATACTAACTTTTAACAGTGACTCCTGGAGAAAATCCAGAGTCAAGTAAAGCAGAAGGAATTAATGGAGGAAGAAAGACATTGAAGAGGCTGCTATGGTGCAATCTGCCTGAGAGCTAGACATGACTGATTGCTTTATGGATTTCTTCACCTTTTTTCTTCTCCCTGGCTAGCAGCAGTGTTATTCAGGTGATTTTCTGAGTCACACACTTGGCTTCTGCAGACAGACAACCCACAAATACTCATTTGTTAAATAAAAATCACCTTTCCCAGCTGCAGCTTAAAACTGGTTGTCCATCTCTTCTGAGTGGAAGTCCCAAGCGTGGCTTGGTGTGGTGGCAATGGTTCCATGGGCTATGGTGGCAGCATGCTTGTGGCAGAGTAGCTCTGCCTCTGGCCACCTCCCCTTATCATCTCTTTCTCTCTAAGTAAGATTCCATACATACCCCTGCAGCCAGCTGGGGTGCCCTACTGTTGTAAATACATATTATAACATTGGTTTTTCAGAAATATTAAAACGGATGCTATATGTATAATGTTAAAGTAACTTTACTATAAAATCTATAGGTTTTATTTCTGCTGTTAACCAAACTTACACATAGTAGTGAAATAGCTGATACTGTTATTCTTGTGGTAATTGAACTGCCTGCTTGGTTGCGATAACACCCAATGAATGTATGATGAAGACCCTTGCTACTATCAGCACCTACTGTCTCTAACAAGTATGGACCAACGCCCAAGCTGGAGGTGATAATGAGAACGGACTAAAACCACAGCCAAGAAATGTGCATGCTCTAAAAAGGCACACCCGAGGAGGAGCCATGCTAAACAGCTCTTGGAATATGTAAACTAGTTTGGGGAAAAGTGTAAATATGCCTAATTGTTTATGAATATGCAGTAGGCTGATTCAATAGAAAAGGTAAGTAAAGGGGTGTCTCCAAGTCTCCTATTGTCCTTTATTAAACTTTTAAATTTTACCAGGAGAGTGAACTTCTTTTTTCACACCCACCTTTGACCCACTCCCCAGGACCAGTCAGTATCAGACATGGCTGTGCAGAAGCTAACAGTCTAGAAAGGCTAAATCTACTCCCAAAATGAAGGATGTGCTGCTTAGCCCTGCTTTGAGGTTAAAATGAGTGAATTCCTGTACAGGACAGTCCCACAATCAACATGTGGGCACCCTGCACTGCTTCCCTGCAGCCACCAACTCCACTGCCAGCATCCAGGCTCCAGCACTGCTCTTCAGCCTCCAGCCCATGGCACGGACCTCTACTTGCAAAACCCCTCCCTTCTGATAAAAGAAAAAGTGCTTTTCCCAAACAAAATGTTGTGTTCTGAAACTATTTTCCAAAACTCTTTCTTATTAACTATCAAAAATGGATGTCCCACTGTAGACATGCACAGCCTGATCTTCCCTCTTTCCTTTCAGTGTAAATCAAAATCAGTGTCACCACTGAAGTTTAAAACAGGTTAAGGTCTGAGGGGGATCAAAATCTTCACTTCTATTGTTCCACACTTACTTCATTGCCCTTATATCTGATTGTTGTAATGAAAACGTTTTTTAAAAGGTTGAAAAATGCAAATGGAATGTGTGGGTGCATGAATAAGAGGATGTAAAAATAATGCAGAAGATAATATAATGACAGAATCCTGAACAATGGAGCATTTGAATTTGGACGACCATGTTCAGTTTTGGGTGCCACCTCTTAGGAAAGATATGGCAATAGCTGCAAATGGAGGCTGAGGAAAAGAATTCAGAAGCTAGTGCTCATGAGTGTACGTGAAAAGAAATTAGCAGGAAAACAAGAAATGGCACATCTAGTGATTGACATGCAGTCCATTAAAAATTGTCAATGTATATTTCCCTTGCAAAATGCTCAAACCTCATTCCATTGATTCCCAACATCATTAGAAAGGCAAGGTTGGTTCAGGTAATTCAGTGTTTTTGCTATGCTGTACAGTGTAGCTGCTGCTGTTGTCAGGCAGCTGTAGTTCAAATCAAGAGGTCTGTGGGGTCAGATCATGTGAAACAGCAATTACACAGTAATGCAAATTTTAAGTTAAAACATGATGTGCTGCTTTCCAGACGTTGGGGAACATAGTGTCGTTGGTGCAGAAGACAAATCCTATAGACCTGGGCTTTGACTAAAAGTCTGCTCTGTCTGGGAAGGGAAAAAAAAGATAAGCAAGAAAAAGCCAAAGTAATAATAATTATGAATATAACAAGCAAATGCTAATGGCAGAGCTCTTTGGGGAACAGGGTTCACTGGATGGGAAAATATCCACTGTTTTTCTCTTAATGCCAATTCTAGTTAGGGAAAAGAGCCTCTGAGCACATTTGAGACCAGCACCTCGCTATCCCTATCAACTGTAGGTGCAACAGGCATGAGGAGCAGGTACTCTGGGTTTGTGCTTTTTCACACTCCACTGACTCCACTTACATTACTTTTGATTTCCATCAGGAGGAGTAAGCACAGAATCCTGCTGCTGGTGCCTTTCTCACAGTAAATACTATTTATTTCCTCACCTTGTGGAAAAAATTGGACAAAATCAAAAAAATATTCTCTTAACTCAAAGGACAACAGCATTACCCCATAGCAGATCTGTAAGCCTTCTGGCACTCCATGGTGAGTCATGGGTTTGTCACAGGGAAGCTTCCTCACCCTGTGAGAGACAACACCCAATAAACAGCCTGCCTATTATACACATTACACCATTTCTCCATGTACTTTACCCATTTGGAACAAAAAAGAAAATACACTTTATTTTTGTTAGCAAAACTAATGGCACAATCTATGAGAAGCAAAGGAAGAGAGTTGGTGAGGTTTGAATACAAAAAGAGGATTGAAGAGGCAGGATTTATTTAGCCCTCAGAAAAAAAAACACTGAAAAGGAGTCACTGCAGCAATTTGATGACTGGAAAATGCAATAAAATTGTAGTTCCTTGCTTCATGTACTCTGCAGTGCTTGGACACTCAGATAAGCAAGTCTGAAGCACAAGGCTAGCTAGATTCACCCTGGGCAACTCTTGCAACAGAGAGGAGTTCTCCAAATTCCCTCATTCCTGAGTCCTGCCAGCTCTCAGACCAGGAGTACACAGGCCTGCTGGTGACCTTGATTAATCATTACAAGATTAATTGGTGGCAGCCCTCTATGACCAGGCCAGGCCTTCTGCTGGTATAAAGGGACATTGGCACTGGTGACCATGAATCTATGATGTCTGAGCTCAGATTAACCCAAGCTTAACTCAGTGAACATCTTCCATGGAGTAGGCTGGGCATATAGCTGCATTTTAAAAAAAGTAATGTTGTGAGCAATTAAAATATTTTGAAATTAACAAGACACTTAGCAAGTTCAGTAAACTTCAAAAAGAAAATAAAAACCAAAGGAAATATTAGCATCAAATTCAGCAGGCTATGTGATGCTTTTTCTAAGAGTCAGTCCAAATGCAGTCTTAAAAATACAAAGTGAGTTATCTGAAGATGAGGGGAAAATTCTCTCTTAGGTATAGCACTGGTCTAAGCAATCGCTATTATTTGTCTTCCTTTGAAGCACTGGGCCTAATTTGCCCCCAGAAGAGGGACATTCAAATCATAGCAAGCAAGTAGCCTAGTAATAAGAAATTATTTCAAGAATGAAAATTTTCACAGGCATTTGAACTGACCCAAAAAGCCTTAAAATAAAACCAGGCTGGCTCTCCTATATCCACCCCAGTGCCCAGGTATGTGACCACACATGAAATTAAGAAATGGCAATCTAAAAATAGTCATAAACATGTAGGTCTTTTCATCTCAAATGGCTGTAAATAATGTAAAACAAGAGCAGTTTCTCAGCCAGTGGGCCTTAAAAATGGAAGCAAATACTATTTACTGTTTCCACTTGAGTTTGCGGATTTGGACAGAAGTTTCACCCAGTTGTTAAAGATTTATTCAGGAGGTTTAACAATCCCCTGTCATTACCCTTGGCACAAGCAGTGCAAAGGACGTTCAGGGCATGTTTGTACTAACTTATCTGGGTAAAGAGAAAGCTGTTCCTTTAAACTGTGTTTGCTGTGACTCTGGAAACTGAACAAACAAAATCCGAGGGACGCTTTACTCTCAAGCAAAACTGACAGGAAGGTACAAGGACTGAAGGACAGCGAACCTCTGTAGGACATACCTGCCTTTGGATTCACAACTGAATTGCAAATCCCTAACAATTTGGAGGAGTTTAATTCAGACTCTTTGGACATACCTCATCCCGATGGCAAATGAGCGACTGGATCAGCCCCTGAGTGTCAGGTGAGTAAAATCCTATTCTGAGGGGATGCTGGAAGAGGAACTGCTTGAGGAAAAAACCTCAGGCCACAAACAAAGGCACAAATCCAGTGCCCAAGAAAGAACTGACTTTGCTCTACAAGCAAAGGCTCACTGAAGGAGTCCTGTGCAAGCCAGAGAGAGCACAGATGTGACACTGTTTAAATATTGGCTGACAAAGAGGAGAGACACCACTGGCACAACCTGGTAGGCGTAATACCCACCACCCACAGGGAGGAAGCCTAGTCAGAGGGGAGACCCAGACTGCATAGAATGGCATTAATGTGACCAACTCAACTGCAAACATTTCCAAACCAACGAAGCTGTGTGTCTTTTTCCAGGGGCAGCACAAGTTGTGATTTTTCCTGTCAAACGTTTATGTGTGATCTTGCTTTAAAAAAATATATAAATAAAGACAGGAAATATGAAAAACAGCCTGTTTTACCTCCAGGCTGATCCTTCCCCTGAGCCAATTTTTCCTTTCACTCTCAGGAGGCCAATTGCTGTGAATCCAGTGTAGCTGTGAACTCTGTCCCTGCAATTATGTATATTTTAAAATGCTCAAAGTAAACAAGGACTCGAATTTCATAAGAACAAGCTAGCTCTTCTGATCTTAAGCTATCAACGGATTGGACCGTTATAGCGGAGCTGTCACTTCCAGACCTAGCTGAAAGTAGGAAATTGCACTAAAATAATGAAAGATATTCAGGATATTGTGCTGAACCTGCAAGAAGTACTAATTGGCTGGTATCCATTTTAAGAGATAGACAGGAATTTTATTCAGGGCTGATTTTCTACAGATTCAAATTGGTATTGTTTACTCAAATCTACTTTAAGAAAAGCTGTAAATACAGGAGTATTTTACATATCATACATTACTGTGTGTGAAACACCACAGTAACTGCCAGAGGAGAAGAACCCAAAGAATCCATTGTCCCACATTGCTATGTTTAGGTGAGGACATTTGCAAGACAATGTAAAATGCTTTAACAATATAATTACCCCATCTGTCCCTGAGTATGTGGCCAGTGCCTGAGGATTTCACTCAGATTTTCCTTTTAAAAGTAGCTTGTTCTATGATTTCTATAGGCAATTATAATTTTCTCCTCAATAGTTATTGGAGGAAATAATTCATGTTTCCAAGCACCATCCCATGGAAACTGCCCCATCATATCTAAAATAAGGAAAACTGACAAGATTCAGTAAAGCCTGAAACAATCTGGAAGTCTCATCTCCCTCTTGCCTTCTCTTTCCTATGTGAAATCATATTGGAAAGAGATGTCTGTGAAAAATCAGGTCAAGCAGGTTACTCAATCTGCAAAACTTGGACTTTGGTGTTCCAAGAGGGAGCAGTTCTTAAAACAAGAACCCTTTTTAGGAGCAGTTGCAGTCAGCTCAAATAAAACTTAAAAAGAACAACAGGTCCGCTGAGGAACTAGAAATCTAGACAAGATGCTTGCTTTTCACTTGGGGACTGAAATGCAAAAAACATCAAATGAAGAATAACCAAAACCAAGAGAATATTCAAACTAGTTCATTTTTTCCTTTAATTGCAGTATGTTCCAGAGTTCTTTAGAACACATCAGGTAATCTCATGTCATGCTCTTGCACTTACATAGAGCTCCTGCTCAAGTAACTCAGAAGAAAAATTACTATAGAAAAATGCAGGAGTATTCACAAACTATAATATACTGCATCCAGTCCAGAGATGGGGAGCTAAGACTCAGAGAAGGGAAACTAAGACTGACATGCTCAAGATTGCCCAGGGAACTGCAGTAGAGCTAAGAAATTACATCTTCTCTCCCAGAACCTGATCCCATGCCACAGCCATGAGATCAACTACCCTCATCCCAGCCTTCCTCTTTCTGTGCTTAAAAACTGGGAATGAAGAGGAGGGTAAAAACTGCTGTTAGAAGGAAAGATCCAGAAGGGAAAGTTTTGCCAACCTTTCCCAGTGCTTGGGTAAAGTGAGCTACGGAACTGCAGTTGCAGACACCATGGCATTAATTTCACAAGAAGATGGAGACTCCCTGTGGGTACACACGTAGCCAGAGCATTGCACATGTCCCTCATTTTCTATACTGTCATGCTGGCTAGTGGTGCAGCTGGCAAATTAGAGGCAAGTGGGGAAGGCTTGGGGTTGATTGCCTAAGCCCTGGGCTAGTCCCCCCGTGCTGAGAGAGAAGAGGCTGCTCTGCACTGGGAGCTGCAGTCCAGCAAGCTTCTCTTCCCACCAGGGTCTAAAAACAGCCATTCTGAAGGGGAAGTTTGCATCAGTCAATGCTGTTTGCTAATGAGTTTCCAGAGTTGTGTATCAAATGCTTTTCCTGAGTTACTGAAGATGCATGCAGTCAGAGTAACAGGCTGTAAGAACAGAATCAGCTTATGTCATGTTTGAAATTAGCTGAAATTAGCTTGATGCAGTTGACAAGGATAGCATGGCATAGCAGCTCTCCAAACCTTCCTGGCTTTTCAAACTAGCAGTAACCAGACTAACAGGATTCTGATGTCTTAGTGACTTCTGGTTCCCTTGCAGCTACACATTTGCAAGCAGATTCACCGAACAGGCACTCCTTAGACCCTCCACCCAATAAACACTGAGGGAGAAAAAAGTGAGAACTCTACTATTTCTTGATCAATAAAATTAGCCTTCTCTTTCCCTGCTTCTGTATGGAAGCTTTGAAATGAAAAACTCTATGAATTCTTATCTCTCTGCAGTTCAAACAACCACCCATGCTCATTTCTTCCATAACAAGTGTCTAATATACAACCAGCAAATCTAGAAATAGAAATGGGCATCATTATATTTTTCCCCAAGAGCAGCACAGGTCTTGTCTGCCCAAGGGACACTTGGCCTGTCTGCTTACTAATGAGTCTGTCTTGAAAAGCTTCAACCAAGACATCTGTTAATCCTCCTTTTCCAAGTGTCCTAGGATTACTAAACCTCTCTGTTTTCAGCAAGGCATTATGCCCTGGATATTATTTCTCATACTATGTTTTTGACTAAATTATTTCATCAGAGACTAAAGCTTCTATACTTTAGTCCTTTAAGTTTTTTAAGTAAGTTCTGCATTGCATACACATTCTGTGGCTAGAAGGCTTCACACAGCCCAAACAGAACAAACAAAAAGGAACAAGGACTAGCAACTCCCACGTGCAGTCCCGCAAAACAGAAGAGATCATCAGGCAGCCTGCTGAGAGCCTTCCTGTGTGCATTCTTGCAGAGTACATGGGTATCTCCTGCTTTGACGCTACATCCTGCAATTTGCCCCTAAGCCATGAGCTGATAATTGTGCACTACCCCCAGCCTGGGAGATGCAATGATTTGGTTTTTAATTATTCACTTACCTTCCAGAGATAAGCCTGGAAAACCTCATGTGTTTTCAACCACAGCTACTTAGCAACAATCTCACTAGTATCTTCTCAGGAGAAATAAGGAATGGGATGGCATCAATGGCAAGAACGTTTCATAAACAGCAGGAAGAAGGGGGCTTCCTCTAGAGGCAGGAGTTCTTGTTAGTAGAGAGGTATCAGTGATGTCAGTAGAACAAGGATGAGTTTTATACATTTTACTTCTCAAGACTCTCTCAAAATCCTCAAGCAAAGATGCGTTTTCACCATTGCATGTGTAATAATCTGAGGAAAGGAATAGAAATAAGGTCAGATTTTTGGTTTATTAGTTTTATAATAAAAATCAGAAGAGTTTATAGATTTTCACTTGTGATCTTCTGTATGATTTAAAGAAGAATTTGACTCCTTCTACACAGATGGAGAGAATGTGTGTGTTTATATATGTGTATATATGTACATATACACATATGTAATATAGCTCCAGAAGCAAAATTCTTTAACACCTTAGCTGTTGCCCATGGCTACATCTACTACATGAGACCCAGGGAATCATGGTATTCAATGGGATAGGGCTGGACCATTCACTGAGTTGTATGGATTGAGCAGGGATGACAATTAGTAGTGGCATGTAAGAAAACACATCTTTTTAGGTAATTGTTCTTGAATCATAAAGTATCAGTAAACAGTAAGAAAAATAAACCATGCTGCAACAGAAAAAAGTGCAGCTTTTTAGTGTTATTTATTACGTATATATTGATATATATATGAGTTAATTTACACAAAGTAGTGTTTCATGCAGAGGGAATTGTATGAAGGCGTATATCCTCTTCTGTCGTGTGTTGTAACATTTGTAGAACACGCTTACTCGGTGGTCCTGTGGACACATGGCTTACCTTTATGCATAAAACTACCCACAATGCTGGACTTAATTCCAGAAACATTTTTATATCTAGCAAGAACATTTGAGTCATTTTTAGCCACTTTAAATATACTGGTTTCTCTCTCCATCCCCATTCACTTGGTCTCAGGGTTTCTAAAGCACACGGTTTGGAGGATTTATTATATGGGGCCAATGTATTTATTTTTAGTCTCTGAAGTGTTTCTAAAACAGGTTCTCTGTAACATATGTGCAAGACAAAATGTTTTTTTTGTCACAAAAGTGTAATGAACTCTATAATTCTGTCTTGGTTTTGCTTGCTATAAATAAGATACTAGCACTAAATCATGGCAATAGAACCATTATGTTAGCTTCCTCAGCTGAAAGACTATCTCAAAATCGGAGTGGTTGTAGTTTGATTCTGTTAAGTCTGGTTATAGAATTCAATCTTATTTACAATATAAGTACAAAATGTTTAATTTCTGGAAGCATGTGGGGTCAAACTATTTGACATTCTTTCAGCCAGCATTCCCAAACTTATTGTCTAATTTTCTCTGGCTTTTGCTGTGAACCTCTTTAGTCCATGTCTCATTCTCTGGTCAGTCCGTTCTCATGTTCCACCTGTTTGTCTCCACCTCTGTGCCTTAATCAAATAATATCTTGGCCTTGCACCTAAATAGTTGAAATTCCTTTGTTATATACCTTGCTCTGGACAGGAACATGTGCTTAACTGTCTTTTGCCACCACCTAATAGAAAATGTCAGGATTATAAGCACTTCCAAGGGTGGCGATCTCAACCAGGAACAATGAAAATATAAATACTTGTGTAGTTGGGCAGCTGAGGGTGGTGACAGCTTTAGGGTAAGATGTTACCATGCCTGTACATCCTTCTGCTGGAAGTCAGTCCCCCTGGAGCAGGGGTGGCTCAGCAGGACGCGTGGGAGCATCACACTCACACTGGCTTCAAGTCTGTGCCTTCACCTCAACCACTGATGAGGCTAAATGAATTCATAGCTGCATCTGCTGAGAGCTAAATCTGCCAGAGCCTAGGGCTGAGTCTGTGGGTGTTACTATTCCCCTGACTCAGACAGAAATATCTCCTGATGCAAATGCAGGCCTGAGCTTGTGCAGAGCCCCAGAGCCTCTGTCAGGGTCCTCTTGCATGTGGCACTCCTTAAGGGTTTGGCACCCACATGAGCAAGAGCGGCTGCCGGTGAGTAAGCCCTGCTCTGGATTTTGGACTGTGCTGCATACCAGTGGAGCTGGGTTTGCCTCATTATCATGAGTGAAAGAATTTAGAGATGACATTCCACTCCAATTAAAACCAAGTAAGATGGAGAAAAGTCACTGCCTAACACACAAGCAGGGATATAATGAGGGACTGTTGCTGGTGGAAGACAGAGGTTTGGTTTTGGTTTGCACAAGACTTTAAGAAAAGCATTTAAAAATGAAACTGTTAAGATGCAGCTAAATTGGCATTTGCATGTACATTCAGACAGTATTTAAAGAAGAAATATTAAAGGAGCCGTGTTATTTACAAGGGCTTGAAGTCAAAATTCTGTCTTAAAAGAGCTCTATCTGGTTCATCAAATATACATGAAAGGTGCATCCCTATATTCAGCATGCAAAACCTTCCAGATGAGTCATTAGTAGGGATTTTACACTTGAAACAACTTCAACACATAAAAAAGAAGAAAAGATTATAATATTTTCTGCCTTTCCACAGTACAAACACACTACAGCCGAGACAGTAATTTCTGTATTGAGCCCCAAACCAAAATGATGTGGAGATAGACATCATTTAAAGGGGCATCCAGCCATGGATGGATTTGAGCTGATGGCAAAACTAACACAGCACTAGGTAACTCAGAGTAGGGGCTCATTGCCCTGTGTGCTGAGAGCACTCACCTGCGTATTTTGAGTGGACACTCAGACACATCAATACTATTTATTCCTGGTGGTGGTAGGGACATTATACAGTCAGACAAGGGCAATTTTTCTGTGACTACATGCCCCTATACAGGCAAACCAATCAGTCAAATTGTATTCATAACTGTTATTTTCTGCTTTGAAACATCCTTGAGTTACACAGCTGGAGATTTCAGTCTGTCTCTAGTATTAATTAAACAATTCCAGGCTGGGCAACAGCATTGTATAATATCAGCAAATTGAGCGGTTTTCATTTCAAAATCATTGTGTTAACTTCCTTATTACAGTACTTAACACTTTTCAGTCAGCCAACACACCTTCCCACTTTAAAGAAGAATTAGGAATTTATTGAAGGACTGGATTCACCAGCAAGGAGAGCCACCAGTCTCATCCTGCTGCATCCCTTCCATCAGGGGGAAGGCTGAGAGCAGGGAGCAAAATAAGTCCCACACAAATGATTGTTTTGTGGCAGTGGAAGAGAGGGTGCAGAAGTCCTCCCAGAGACACAGGCTGTCAGATCAGGACCAGCACCAGACATACCAAAATAGCCCATTATCCAGGACAGCAGAGTACTAGGGAGGCAAAGAATCCGTGATCCAGCTGCCTGCTCTGCTGTACTGGAGCTCTGGAAAACTGCCGCTGAGAGAGGGGCCAAGGTGTGTGGAGCAGCAGGTTTGGCAGGGAAGGAGGTGGCTCCTTCCAGCAGCTCAGACACCACTTGCACCCCTCCTGTCTCAGCAACAGCTGAGGCAGCCAGCCTGGGTTTCCAGGGCTGCCAGCCCCCAGCAGCTCCCTCTGCTACTGATGCCCACCGGGACTGCCACAACTGACAGACCACACAGTCTGCCTCTGCCACAACTCGTTTAACTGTGCCTGCCTGGCACGTCATGGGATGAGGGAGAGATGCTCAACTGGTGCCAGACTGTACCTCCTGCTCCAGACTCCCACATCAAACTGCCCATAATAAACCCATTTGAAATACCTGCAGGTCTGCACAGCTGCAATCTCAGCTTTCAGTCTGCAGCTTCTGCTACTAAAAATATCCTTATCTTTGATTAGCCCTGACAGGTTAACAGAAGTTACACCTAATACACAATTTATACATCTGATACCTTCCATATCCCTTTAAGTCCTCTCTCTTTATACAGTAATCACATCCATAGCCAGCCCATGCCTTGAAAACAGCTCCAGTCCCACCCTCCCAGAGGCAGCAGTGCTCCCTGTTTCCTAAACACATCCATGTGTCCAGATCCACACTGTTCTAGGAACCTCAGTCCCTTTTACAGCTTGTATCAGCATCTTACCCGACATCCCTGAGTTCAGCTGTTCTTGTACAAATTCATGATATTTGCTGGTAAATGCCAGTTTTTTACATAAGCAAGTAAAATTTCTATACAGTCAAATTCCTGGAGGCTGGATTATGTGTGAGTCAAAACGCATATTTCTAGTGTTGATGTATTCGCACCATTTGCTGGCTTCACTGTTGTCATCTTTCCCTTTTACCTACAGAGTGCTACTTTGGTCTCTATGAGCTCTGGGGAAGTGTTTGCCTGCAAAGCACATTCAGGTGTGTGGTGACTCAAGCCATGTGATTTCAAGGTGGCATGTGAATATACTTGGGAGGGGATACTCCTGACTAAAGACCTGGTACTCACCTACCTCTGACTATCAGAGATGAATACCTTCTTCAAAAATTCTCTACGAACAGTCAGACAGGGATAGTCAAGGTCCACATGTGCTTGAGCCATTCTCTGTCATTGAATAGTTTGAGTGCTACCAGAAAAATGTAATAGTAAATTGGAATGCATCCTTTAAATCATCCCTAGTTTTTTACTGCACCTAAAAAACTGGGAAAGTCAGGACTATTTGATTGACATATTAGTAAATGGTTTCTCAATACTTTCTTAGAGTATCAGTTTTGAAATCAGAACTATTGACTTCAGAAATGCATTCTATTCTCGAATTCTTCACTGAAGAAAGTAAAAAACAGTATATATTGTTTATAACCACCACACTAAATGAGTGCCCCCTCTGCCCCTCCTAGAAAACATGAAAGTCTCTCTCTCATCCATTGCTATCTTTGCTTCTGGTCAAGGATCTTGTTTGTTAGGGATGGTTTGATAACCTGGAAGCAAGTTACTTTTTCAGGACAGCCACCCTTCACTCCTCTGATGAACAAAAGGAGTATCTGGCAAAGATAAGCCCACAGGTTTGCCAGGGGTACTGAACACATAGTTAAGTTTTTGGGTAACCCAGCTGAGTGTCACCTGCCCATGCAGGGGGCTCCTTCTCTGCCTAGGATCTTTGTAAAAGCCCAACAACGACATCCATGTACTCTCATATTCACCAGGTATGTGAAAGGGGAAAACAGTCTTTTCCATGCACACGTGTGTATCTCTTTGCCTAATAATCCCTTCAGATATTTAATGGTTTTGAAACTACTCCTGACTGGTGAGCAGGTCCTGTGAAAACTTTATCCACTTTTTCAATACAACACCAGCAGCAATTTGCAAAGCTTTGCAATCTACATCAGCTTTGCAAAGGTCATGAAACAGGCCCCAGTCTGAGTCACATGGACAAAGGGTGTCCACTTGAAGCACAGAGGAACTTTGATGTAGAGGAGATTGTTACAGGTTCATTTCCTTGAGTGCCAAGGCATAAAATAGTCTATAGAAGAGAACTAAATAAAAATTTAGCAATTGTTAGAGTGTGGGGTTAAGTAGGATTACAGCTGTAATATTAACTGTAGTCCAGCTAGAAGACATACTTCCATCACAGTTGCAAGGATCAAGCCTTTATTCTCAAGGGCTCTAGTCTTGGGACAGAAAAAAAGGCACAGGAAAAGAAATAGCTTCTTCTTTCTTTTCAAACTGTCTCCAACAGCAGCTGTTTTTATTCCGTTGTTCCGCACACCCACAGAAAAAGAAACAGGCTTAGTGAATCTCTGTACCTCAGAGCAGTTTACAAACCAAGCTTAACACCACCAGCAACAAACAGGTCCTTCATACATTTCCATTAACTCTGGAAACAGTCCCAGGGCAACCACCACAGTTCCAAACAGTCCAAAAGGCAGAACTGAAGTCAGGATCCAAATTTAGAGCTGCATGCTGTGGTTCAGGTTATGAAAGAAGAAAGCAGACTTTCTCCTCTGTAGGGCCAAGAAGCTCATGTCCAGCGCATGATTTCAGGGAGTGACCTTCTCTTTATAAGGGTAAATCACAGTACTTTCAAAATTTTTGGAAAATAGAGGATTCACAGATTATGTCCCAGCTGTCCCTGATGTCCCAGCGTCTGCTGGAGTGACCCCAGGGACAAGCATGGGAAATGTTTGTGGAAGACGAGTTCACAGAGATTGCAGAAGACCCATAAAAAATTGAAGCACCTACTTTCTAAGCTACCTTGTGTCTTGCGTATATTGTAACATAACAAACCAGTGATACATGTGACTTCTTAAAACAGCATCTAACTAATCCGCATCACAGTTTTATGCCTTTCTCTCAGCCTGCTGTCAATTTTATATTCACATTTCCTATACACCATCTCTTTCTACTACTCATGACAGCCCCATCAGTCACAAAATCATGTTATATGCTCAGAAAAACTTTGACAGCTGAAAGAATTCAGTAAAGAGAATGCTTGAGTAGTCTGTTCACATTTTACCCAGTCCTACAAAGGCTGAAGGATCAACTGACATTTTGCTGTTATGTGCTTCCCAAAAATTCTTGGGAGTCCTGGCATAGTCCACAGACTGACACACAGAGCTGAGGATTTTTGTGCTGAAGTCCGTGTGTCAATGAGGAGGTACATTGGCACTTGAGGAGAACTCTGGGAAAGCTAATCAAGCCTCTGCACTATATAATCTTGTCTCTTCTACCTTCATGCTCAACAGTTATGGATTTTTCTTCACTTACCTGCATGGCAGGAGTGAGTGCTGTTGATAAGTATTAGAAGGCACCCAGCCCTGTAAAAGGCATTAATTCTTCTATTACAAGGAGAAATACACAGGTAATAGATTTACAGAGCTTTCTCTCTGGCTTTTATCTACTATTCTGTAACATTTTCACCCTCATAAGAAAGGACATAACCACTATCTGTTATACACTCTAAATCAACCAGTAATAGCAAATCAAAATACAACATTTTTCCAGTAACATCTGTCATACGTCAGGGAATGACAATCATGAGCATATCAAAGCAATGTTCGTGACATCAAAATAAGGTGATGACTTGTAAGGTGATGACTTCAGAATGATCTTCAATAAAAAGTTTTGTAAAGTCCCTGTCACCCTAAACAGATGATGGACTTTGGCCTCTGAACTAACCAGAACTTTGTTCTCTCTTCTCCTGTTACGTTCTGTTTTGTCTGTATCCAGCTCTAATGCAGATAAAGCTGATGGAGTTGTGGAGGCTACCTGTCTTCTGCTGCTCTGCCGCTGATCCACTGTCTCAGTTGCCATAGAGACAAGCTCTGGAAGCCATGGACGAGCATGGGAGAGAAGCCACCCACAGGCTCTCCACTGGTGGGCTCTGGCAGGGCCATTCTCAGCAGGTCCGAAGAGAGTCAGGTTCAGTCTCTGAAGGTGAAGAAGAATCAGCAGGTGCTGACCCAGCAACGCACGAGGGGGACTTGCACACACAATACATTGCTATTCAAAGAAACTCCAGGTACTACAGATCCATGAGGCTGCCAAACAGAGGGAAAAGAAAGACTTCAAGAGAGGCAATGCACATGCAGCATGCTACAGGTGAGTACTGACCCAAACAGCATTATGGTTCTTTTTCCTATAAGATTAGGAACTAGAGGATTCAACAGAACAGAAGGACAGGAAGATAGAAAGCAGCTCAGCAGTCAGCGCATAACAGAACACCCCTGACCTACAGTACAGTGGGTAGAGGAGTACCATCCTTCTTTTCTCAGCTTGGAAATGTAAAATGGTTGGATGTTTAAAGAGACTTTATGACAGAGAATCTAAACATATGTGGGGCTCTGCACTGCCACCCCTCTGCTCTGAAAGAGATAAAATAGCTTAGAGAACGACGTGAAGCTGTCAATGAAGTAGGGACTTAGCATACAGAAATGACATATTCAAAAGTACAGAAAACAGTCAGCAAAACCAGAGGAATTTGCAATTGTTCCTTATGAGGGAGGAACAAGAATTTCTGTGAAAGCCTGCATTTTGCACTGAAGAGAGCTGTAAGAAACACCTAGGCTCCCTTTAAACAAGGAGGCTAAAATAACAGGAACACCATCCAGAATATACATGCATTCAGCCACGGCTTCAGTAGAAAAGGAATGAGTTGGCTTTCCCTGAGTATGAACAGTACAGAGCATGACTGAAAGGCTAGGCTGGAACCAGACATCTTTCAGGTTCCAGAGCTGGAACCTTGTCTGAGCAGATGTCTGTGAAAGAAGCAAGAGAAAGATAGGCAAAATGGAGAGAGAGCCAGGAAATGAGCTACTGCAACACACTGAGAAGCACTGGAAACAGGGCTGCATGAAGGAAATGGAAGTGGTTTTAATCTAAGTCCTAAATGACAGAGACCTGGAACTGGGAACATAGAAAATGCCCTTTGCTTCCATCTCCCAGGTGCTTTGAGAAACTGAATTTTGAAACTTCTTCACAGCAAAGTTACCTATCCTATCTTCAGGTTATAATCTAAAAGAATCAATGCACTTGACTATGAACTTTGGATAGCTGTATGAATCAAAATGATACACCACTGCTTATGTTCCACTGCTGTGCAAACCACTGAAAGCTATTGCTTTGTTATGTAGCAGCCACCTCTTCAGCTCCTGAAAGTAGATCAAGTTCCTTAAGGGAAAAAAAAAAAAAGAACAGACATCCTCCACCCTCCAAATAAAAGGGGTGTGGGAAATGTCCCCAAGAAAATAGGTGTGTCCTGCCTGCCTCACCAAGGGAGCCATGCTATTTCAGCAGTATAAAGGTCCATTCAGCCCTGTGGCATGGACAGAAGGAAAATTTCCTCCTTCCTCCAAGTTTCCAAGCAGACAGCAGCAAAGAAGCAAAGAGGTCCTGTTTAATATTCTGCTACTGTTGCAATGAAGTTTGTGGATAAACAGTGTTGCCTATGCCAGAGCAGAGCAGCTCTCCACCCTGCGGGTGCAGACAGGACCAGAGCAGAGCCACCCTCCCCCCGCCTCCCAGAGTACTGCTGCAGAACTCGCACAGCATAGACCCGCCCTCCCTCCTGCTCCGGGGTGTCACAGCGTCCCCACAGCTGCCGAGGAGGTCCTCACCCCTGCGACCTGCAGCAGCACCAGCACACAAGGATTTTTCATAGACCTGCAGCATCACGGCATCAGGACGTTGGCAGAGGAGGACGCCCCTTATGTCTGGCCAGTGTCATTGAGGAAGGACAAGCTAGGATAAGAGCTTCTCTCTTAGCAGCTCATTCGAGCATCCACGAGGCTGACCTGTGCTTCTCTGCCACTCCTCTCCCTGTTTTACCGCTACTGAAACAGGATTAGTTCCAAACAGGGCTTTTCCTTCCATGCCTGCAAGTGTTCAGCAAGACACACTGGGAAGGTGGCTCTTCTCCAGTCTGCACAGCAAGACCTGGGCTAGGAGCAATAGTTCTTTCTCCAAGGTAACTGTAGCAAGTCCTCCTCAGAGCTGCGGCCTTTAAATGCAGCTAGGATTGTATAAACAGCATTTCTGCTCTCTCTCTCTCTACTTCCCTAAATCCATTCCCCCTCCCTGAAACTGGACAGCGGGTGCTTCTAAACCAGCCTCATTTGTAGCAGGAGCTTCTGACAGCGTTTGCTGACATGCATGGAAGCAAGGGATGGGTGAGCTGTTTTATATTGCCTTCCAACCCATTTGAACAGCAGCTATCCAAGAATGTGACTCAAGCTCAAATGTTAACCTGTTCTCATTTTGCTCAGGGAACAACTGGAGGGGAGGAAAGGGGAAGGCAAGAAGACAGGAAGAGACAGAAAAGACAGAGTAGGAAAAAAAAAAAGAGAAAAATAAAATCTCAAGAAATGACATCACAGAAAAAAAAATTTAAATTATCTAAATCCAGCTGAGGGAACGGCTTCCATATAGGCAGGCACCCTTTGCACCAGCCTAGCTTTGGCTTATAGCCTAGGAGCTGTAAAATGTAATTGATGCTTTTCTTTGACTGGAAAAAGAATTTTTGGGTTTGTTTTTTTTTAAGCAATGTTCTTTGACAGAAGGATAAAGTGTTTGAACTATTCAAAATTAATAACTCAAACTACTGTTTCATAAGGCCTTGGCTCTATTTTAGGAACTTTTAAAATTCTGGATGTCATCCCTTCCCTCTGAAAATTGATTAAAAAGGTGCATCCGAAACCTGTTTCAGTCAGAGCACTGACCTGATTGTGCTGTCACCAGTGTTAAGGACAAACAGAATCATGACTTAGACCAAAATATTTCTAATAAAAAACAGCAAGGCCATTTATCAACAAGCCTCAAACAATAGGAGATTTAATTTGAAAAGGGAGATGCATCCTCTCCTGCCAACTATTGCAGTAGTAAGCCTTGGACTTAATGCAACTTTGACTCCCTGTGAAAGAATCAGTGGTTCATCTGAGGAAAATTGGAGAAGCAATTAAAAGTAAAGCTCCTCTCTCACCAAATCTAACCTTGATTTATCTAGTAAACTGAACATCTACCATGTACCTGAAAGCAGAGCAGTAATGAAGCCTTGATTTGGGAAACCAAATATTGGCATGCACAGGCACCCACACAGCTGAACATTTTCTGCTTAAATAATGGCACTGAAAATCACTCATGTTGGGACCCAGCCTGCAGTGGTCAGAGTGCTACTCCCATGCATAAGAACTACCCTAAATCCAACTTCATCTTTTCTCAGCTGCATTTGCATTATGGAGGCAGATAACACTTTGGTCTTGTTTGAAAATCAAAGCTAAAATGCAACCACCTTTGTGTCTTGCGGTTTTCCTATTGTCTTTGGTGTCAGCAAACCACTACATACAGTAAAGGTAAATTAAGGAAATTACTGTTTTAACACCCTCTTGTCTTTCTCTTATATCACAGGTTCGCTCAAAAACTATGAGCCCATCAAAGAACCTCTGAATGTTTTATCTCATAAGGGATCACCATCTCCAGCAAACTCTGATCCAACAACATTAGATGAATTATTGATCCAAAGGTAAGGAGGTTCCCATGCCTTCCCTGAAAAGTAGTCAGAGTGGTGTCAGGGTGAGAGTGCTTCTTTTGGGAAGGACAGCTGGACAAAGCTGTAGCTGTGATCTATGCCTTCTCACCTTGACTTGTGGTGCTGTTTTCAGTCTTAATGACTTATACGGTAGGGTATTAGCATGGTGGTAAAAGGGTCTTATCAATATGGGCTTGGGGAAGAGAGTGAAGGAAAAGGGGGAACAAGAAGACAGTGGGAAGATGGAAAAAAGGGGAATGTGACGCAGGGTCACCCAGTAGTGTTAGCAAACTGGGCAGACTTCCTTAAGCAGTTTCTTGAGAATAAGGAGTGCCTGTGGGCATTTCATTATGGAACATCCCAACATCAGGGTAATCTCATTCTTGGCCTGCATAGGGAGCTCTCCTGAAGCCTGTCACACAATCCTGCATGGAAAACGGGATTTTATAGCTGAAGAAGTAGCTACAAAATTTTTTTCTAAAGTATCCAGACTTTTTGTTTGCTGTTTACTTTAAAGAACTGATAAGCAACAGAGGCTTTCAGTGAGGTAGTCCTTTTTGGATTAAATCCCTCAACAACAAAGGTCCAGCAGAAGACCCTGGTCCCACAACTCAGAAATTTACATACATCCCATAAATCTGCCCTCACTCTTGCTCTCTTGCCGCTGCAGCTAGGCAGAGAGAGGAGCGGCTACCTATCCCTACATTTTCAAATATAACTGAGGTTTTCTCCCAAACTCCTTCTCCAAGTACTCACCTCCTGTGTGCACAACTGTGAGATAGTCCCTCCTTCTATTGTAGATCAAGCTGGAAGCAGTAAGCATTTGTCCTATAAGGGTGCATGCATTCTGCTGCACCCTCTGGTCTGAATTACTGAGACCAGTTGTGTTGGGATAATACAGAGTGGTTTCCCAGGCACCTTTCCTTATGGAGAGGACTCCAACAGAACAATTTTAGCCAAATATCAAGTTGGAGTTAAATAAATTAATTGTCTTGGCTAAAATTGATTGCCCCTTGGCCATAAACTAAGCATATTAAACTAGACAGCCACAGTCTGCTACGATGTCAAACCCATCTGTCTTCTTTTCCTTGGGGCATAATCATCACTGTCAGTCTGACATCCTGACACTGGCACTTAGGCAGCTCTGAAATGTGCAATTTCTGATTCTCCCTGGAGCTGGAAACAATGAGCCTGTGCTAGGAGTTAGTTTTATCAAAGATACTGCTGTGCACAGAGCCTGGCAGGTCAGTACAGGTTCTAAGTCATGTGTCTGCTAAAAGCAGGCAGTCTTGCTGAGTGGCATCTCTTGAAACTGAGCACAGAGATTAAACAGAGAATGAGACCAAAGTTCCAGCTCAAATTCAACCCATGTCCTCTTTCCTTCTCCAAAAGATCAGTTGCAATTTATAGGAGAATCACTAGAAATCTGCATTGGGAAAGCCTGCAAGAGCCTAAAAAAATTGCTATTATTTGGAGTAATCAATAGTATCTCACTTCCATTTGGAAAAAGTGGCCATTATGCAGATAAGGCATTTAAAATATTATTGCAGGTCTCAAGAAATACATTTAATTTCTCCCCAAAAGAATAAATCTGGTGCCTGCCAGCTAACTATTCTTCTGAAAGCAGAAGCTAGCAGTTCTGCAGAAGATACAGTACAGGCACCTCTGACCAGGGCTGGGACATTCTCAAGAGTGGATCACCACAGTCCTGAGGGCAAGTGGGGCAGCAGTGCTGCATCTCTTCTCATTCAGAAGCATTCTACAGCAACCACATAAATACTAGTGCTGCGCAGTCACAATCCCTTCTCCTTGCATGAATATAACCAGAAGGTCTGACACAAATGGGTTCTTCAGAGGCAAGGATGTCATTTCACATATAGCCATGCTACATAATTCAGGGCAGGAAGTAAACACAGCTGGGGAAGCATAGTAAAGAGCTCAGGAAAAGGAACTGTCATCTGCATTGTACTCAGATGAGATTTTGATTTGAATCTACATGTCTTTCAAAGCCCTGAGAAGAGTAGAGTAATTCACTGATCTCAGAACACTGATGTCTGAACACAAGATGTCCTCAAACATTATTGCTGGTGTTCCAAACTCTAGACGGCCATGGTCCATGCATAAGATACTTCCTAAGAGAGTTTTTATGCTTAACTATGCTCAATGATATTTTTTCCCCATGACCTTTCTCTTGAGTGATTTCCAGCTCTCCCAAAGCACTCTAGAGCTCTCCACAACATTCCATGGTTCCCTCTCAGTCTTGCCCATTGTACAAAGGTCCAAATCCCTACAATGACAAGCCACTTCCCAACAACTTGGCTGATTTACCCTGAGTATCTCAGTGCTGAGCTTCTAGCACAACTCCTGCTTCCCAGAGTAACCAGAGCCAAAGCCCTGGAAGGAGCTGAACTCATAAAAAGCTGCTTTTTCATGCTGGGATCAGTCCTTCCAGCTCTGGTGTGGCAGCAGTTGTGCGGAGATCATAGAAAGCTGTCACAGAAGATACACTGGAAGAGAAACACAGTGTGAAATTTCACTTTGCAAAGCTCATGGAGGCCATTGGTCTACCAGTGCAGAGCAAACTCTTTCTTTACACTGCTTATGAAACCTCCAATTCAGATAAACAAAAAAACTAAAAACCCTTTGATCACATTTGATCTGAGTTCAAAGAATGGAAGTACTACAACAGTGAATACAAATAGTCACCTCCAGCAGCAAGAGGGAACCTAACTTGTTTCAATTCCTGCAAACACATGTATTAGAGAGAAGCGGTACACATGTGAAATAGCACAGCACTCTGAAGGGTGCTCGTGTGAGTTTGGGTTAGCATCCTTTAGCCCAGCATTCTCGGTCCTGGGCAGCAGAGGGCACTGCTTTTATAGCCTGATTTAACCAGAAGAGCTGGAAAAGCCTCTGGGGAGTCTGGAACCTGGATTGCAGAAGAACTTACACCATACTTGACCAAGTTTCCTTCTACTTTTGAAATACATTTCTTGAAGTTACCTCCTCTTTATGCTGCCAATGGTGCTTCAATTTGCAAGTGGGGAAGTCAGGAACAGCTGGTGCAAAACTTTGTTGACCAAATCTTTAAATTTTGTTGGTCTACAACAAATTTTTGTTCTTTCAGAGACAGATAAATAGATATTTTTTCTATTCCTCTTTTTGTGCAATCTACATCCTAGAAAGTCTAAGAGCAATGATATTTGCAGGGAGAAGGATTTTAAAAACCAATACATTTTTGGTAAAAATAGCCACTGTAGGTATTAAAATGTCGTTACTGTCAACATTTCATATTCCATGGGATCACCCAGAATAGCAAGCAATAACATACACAATTCTAATAAGCATCCTTCCAGCATATAGCCAATGGAGATCCCAATCCCAGCCTGCCCACCTATTCCACCCAGTCTCTGCTTGCCAGGTTTTTCAGCCCACTCATATTTTCATTGCTGTGCAATGACAGGCTTTGCCCTCCAGGTCTCCCAATCTGATCTGCTTCATGTGGACATGCCCTGACCCCCAAGTACTCCATCAATCTCTTTGTTTCACTCATTTTCTATCAGCTTCAACTTGTAATTCCCCACACAGTTTTCTCAGCCTACTATTTCCTAGACATATTCCTCTTACTTCCCCCCCTGTGGCTCATATCTCAGTGTCGTTTTGGTCCACAGGCTCTTCACCATTTGGCTCCTTATACAGTCTTAGTAACCCACCCCTCCTCCTAGCTCCAGTGCCAAATTTTACAATCTTTTCCAATTCACCATTTCCTGAAGCATCCAGCTGTGGGTGAGTTCCTCTCTTCATAGCAGTTCCCTGGTCGAAAAGTAGACCTCTTTCTCTCCATACTTGAGTCTTCTTCCTTCTGTTTTCCAGTCAAGTGGTTTTCTCATTGTGCTAATCACAGAAACGGCCTTTATTCACAATGCCTAGATCTGGACGAGGCAGCTTTTACAGCTACAATATCAGAAATTCTCTCAGCTCTCAGCACAATACACATTCTCTCCACGGGCAGGAGTTCAGGAATTTTAGGTGCTAAAATCTAAGTCTAACATTGTGGACAGTGGAAAAGGGCCTATGATTCTATGGATTTTCATGAGTGTGGAAAAGATAAAACCCTTGCAACCCCAAAATTTCATTTTGCATATCAACAGAAAGCGAAGTTTCTTGAAGGAGAGAACAACAGGATTTCTGTTTTCCTTTAATAGGGATCCAGTAATGTTTTCCTAAGTCTAATAAATAATTTTTTTTAATATATAAAGATAACTTGTCTCTGACAGATGGTCAGTAAGTAAAAGTGTAACCCTGATGATTATGAGCATCAAAATGTTAGAAGCAAATAAAGATCTCATAAACGGAATTTCTGAACATTTTTAGTTATTGGTAAGGCTGCCAGTCCCAACAGATACAACTAAGGTGTTTTGATGAAAGCTTAAGGAGCTTCAGAAGAACAAATATGCTCTTAGCCTTTAGGATCTAAAAATACTAGGGATGAGAATTTCCACTTGTCTACCATTAAAAAGTCAGAAATCAGGAATAGAAAGTGCCCAGACATACTGATTACCAAAATCACTGTTTAAAAATACATGTGAACAGAGGGAACCTGAATGAAACTGAGGTATGAAAAAGTCCTTGACTAGGTATAACATTCAAATCTATTAGTAACTTCACACTTCTCAATAATTTGGTTAGTTCAGATTTAAAAAGCGCTTCTTACCTCATCTTGTGGCCTTTCTTGGTGTGAAACTCCCACTGACTAGAAGGGTTTGGGGAATTTTTCATGAATAAGATCTGCTGGGCTGCCTCTTTTTAGTTTCTGGAAGAGGAGATCTAATTTCTAAAAATTGCTATAAGACAACATTTAGAAAATGCATTTCAATTCCATTCGAAAACAAGCTCTTTGCACAGCTTTATTCTAAGGATTGCTTTTGAGTTGAAATACACATAATAAATCTTAATTCAAATGATTACTCATTTTTTTAAATTACTAGTGCCTGCAAATACAAACCAAGATTGGGAATTCATCCCTCAAGTGTAAATTAAATGAGATAATTGTGATAAACTAATTATAAACTCTCATCAATCATCACATTTTTAACACAACATGGGCCAGGTCAGCCAGCACTTAAAATCTTTTCCAGCAGCAGTACAGTGAAGCTACAAACAGTCTGCAACAACAGAAGCCGTTCTTTGCAGAATACGTGCAAGCTCATACCCCCTTCCCTTTTTCCACAGGGAGTTGAACCATGGTCATGCTCCATGTCAATAGAGCATGGCCACCAAGGATACTTTCCAGTGCCTTTATGCTTGCAGACCCTAAGAGTTCCAGAGACCCTAAGAGTTCTAGAGACAAAACTGGGATTTGGTCTGTTGGGGCATTGCATAACTTCTGTCACCAACAAGAGCAGGGGGCACACAGCACTGCTTCTACAGTGCTGTGGGAGGATTATTACAGGGCTTTAATGTGTGTTGTTCTAGTAGTCAGATTCTTTCTTTCCCTCTACAACTAGACAAGGAATTTTAGGATTAATTAAAGGGATTTTGGTGAGAAAACTGGTTTGTCATCATGAGTTTGTACTGATTTTGGTAACTAGGGAAAAACTCTTTAGGGTCTGGATCAAACTGCTTGTTGTCACAGTGAGAGAAAAAAGTACACCGTCTCTAAACTGCTACCTCAGGTTTAAGATTAGATGGAGTAGGAACCTCTCCAGTCCTGAGCCTGCCATTTCACAGCAGTGAAAAATTATCCAAGGTGGCACTGCCATGGTCCTGACATCCATCTACATGTCTGCCCCCTCTGCTCTGTTGGCACTGACTTTGAGCTCACTCTGTAGTGAGACAATACACACATAGATCTAGTTCTACGAAAAAAAATAATTTTCCAAGAGTTTAGCTGCCCAGACCTGCTTACTGTGAATGGGATAAGCTTGAGTGAGTGCTGGCATAAAAGCAGAGGTGGAAATCTGGAACAGGCAGTAACATGTGGGATTCAAGGGAATAACTCATCTCTGACTCCAACCTGGATCCCCCACGCCCAGCATGAAGATCCCAGATACCAGACCACTGTGACAGAATCACTTGTTTGCTTGCCTTTAGTTTCCATGTCAAACTTCAAAAACCTTTTTTTTGTCCCCAAACAGAAAAGCAAGACTAAGAAAATCCCAGCAAATTTTGTAGGACAAAAATATCTCCTTCTTGCTAAATATAATTTTTTTGATCCAGTCCCATGAGTGCTGGGAACACTCTGTCACCTCAGTTGGGAGAAAAAGTATTTCTCAGGCACTTGTTTTGTTTATGGATATTCTCTGTATGTCAATGGGAAGTACAAGAATAAGGCTGGGAAGGAAGAAATAACAACATCTTTAAAAGATCAAATTACAATTAAAAAAGAAACAATCCTAAAGGAAGGAAGAGTAGAGTGCTGGTCATTGCTACACAGTATAACAGCTCTCTGAGACACAGGCTGGGCTTGCCACGGTCACAGGGGGCATTTCAACTCTTCAGAGCTTCTACTGGGTTTATTATCATTACTGCTTTCTGTGATATTCCCAAGTTTTCATCTCAGACCAAAAGTAAAATTATGTTGGAAAAAGTGAAAGAAAAGGGAAGACAGGCAGGATCAAATTATCAGTTCTAGGATCATGAGAAGATGCTTTCTATTTCTGAATGTTTTTCATAACATGGCCCAAACATTTTTCTAAGAAGAAATTTCAATTTCCAACAGATTTAACCCTTGAGAGTGAAGCAATGTGAAGGGTTAGGAATCTGTTAAACTCTTAAAGCATACTTCTAAAAGATTTTTTTTTTTTAATTAATACATCCAAAAGTTATATTTACATATATGTTCATTCTAGTAGTGTCAGTTAAGAGCTTATACACTGATTTCACTTTGCATACTAGAGAGAACTCCTCACTGCTCTTGATCCTTCCCTTGAGAAAACAGTAAACAGCATATCTGATTTTCCAGATTTCAGGGTAATGAAGAGGCTCCCTTTTTCTAAGAAAGAAGCTTTTTAGAAGCCTACCCACTCTCTAAAACCCTTGACAATATTTTTGCCCTGGCAACAAGCCAGCAAAAAAATGAGCTTCAGATAGTTGCTGCTGCTTTATCCCTTCCACAAGGTTTTGGCCACCCCCTCACTCACCTGGCTCCCCCAACCCCCTAATCCCCAGTGTTTAATGGCTGATAACCCATACTGACCATCTATCAAGTGACAATCTCAGCCACAGCTCCCCGGCTCTCATCCTCCTCTGTAAGTACAACACAGGCTCCAGCTCTCACCCTCACCATGGTATTTCCTTTCAGTTGCCTGGTTCTTCTGACCTCCTGGTCTGGGACTGGACAAGGACCCCACTTTGCAGCCCTCTCTGAGCCCTCAATGACATTTCCAGCTGTTTTTCTTTCCCGTTCTGCTTCTTAGTGACTTAACAACTGAGCTCTCCAATGTGCCAGATCTAGATCTAGTTCACATAAGCTGAAGGAGTTTCTCTGGATGTATGGTCATGTGCTGATTAAAAGCTACCCTATAATTTAGCAAAACCAATATAAAAATGATTAAAAGGAAGCCATTTTACACACACAGACGAACACATGGATTTTATGTTGTTGCATAAATTACCTTATCACATATAGAAAAAAACCCCACCATAATTTATGCAACAAGGAGAGAGCAAACACCAGGAATAGTGGAACATTTTCCCTCTGTTAACTCCTCAGTTGCAACGTGGTGCAGATAATTTTTTTTATTTTTTTTTTGCTGAGGGTTATTAACGTGTGGTGAAGAGCTGCGCCCAACCTGTCCACAAGCACTTCAATTGATGTGAGGGTGTAACCGTACTCCGGAGCTCAAGAGGATTTATCCCTGAGGCAGAAAAACAATTACCTGAACAATGACAGATGTAGATTACTGAGTACTGAGATACTTACTTCCTAAACGAGGGAATATATCCTTATGGAAGTAGCGGCGCTAAGGAAGGGGAGATGAGGGAAATGACCGAGCGGGTGCGAAGCCCTGCCGGAGAAGGAGAGGCGGATAGCAGCCAATCCTGTGGGGTAATCAGGAGTGCGCTTCCCGGCAGGAGGGATTAGGCTGAGTTTCCCAGTTACATTCCTCCATCTCAGGGTTTCACTCCTGGAGAAGAAATGCACCATATGCACCAGATCTGGAAGTAGTTCAGGAGAACACCCTTCTGCCACTCTCTTTCCTCCCTCCAAGCCGGTGCCATCCACGCCTAAGCAGGGAGGTGCAGGGGATGGGTGTCAGCGCTGCGCCCTGGGGCTGAGGGACGGGAGGTCAGTGCCGGGGTAGGACCCCTCCCGCTGTGGGGTGGCCGTGCATGGAAGAGAGGGGCTGTGGCATGAGGTGGGACGGGGTGTGTGGGTGCTCGCTGGAGGAGGGTGCCTAGCTGGGGAGGTAGGGAGCGAACGGAGAAAAGAGCTTCCCTGCACCGAGGGAAGAAGCCCCTCTGGAGGAGCTCGGGGGGGATGGAGGTAGGGGGGCCTGT